>NAJQ01000040.1:0-50261 GCA_005059865.1 Friedmanniomyces simplex
GTCATCGTGGCGACCATAGCATTTGGCATGGGCATCGACAAAGCCGACGTACGGTTCGTCATCCACAACAGCATACCGAAGAGTCTCGAGGGCTACTATCAAGAGACCGGTCGTGCTGGGCGTGATGGCAAGAAGTCCGGCTGTTACTTGTTCTACGGCTACAGTGATGCCAGCAAATTGCGTCGCATGATCGAGGATGGCGAGGGCGGGTGGGAGCAGAAACAGCGCCAATTCGCCATGCTCAAGAAGATGGTCCAGTTTTGCGAGAATAGAAGCGATTGCCGCCGGGTCCAGGTGTTGGCTTACTTTAACGAGGTATTCCACCAGGATGATTGCGGAGAGCAATGTGACAACTGCAACTCTACGGCCGAGTTCACGACCGAGGACTTCACCGAGTATGCAAAGCAAGCAGTCAAACTTGTCCGCCGCGTGCATCGCGACAAGGTGACTCTTCTGCACTGCATCGACCTCTTCCGCGGAGTCGCCAACCGAAAGGCCAAGACCATGGAACACACCAAACACGAAGAGTTCGGGGCCGGCGAGGATCTTGATCGTGAGAATGCTGAGCGTCTCTTCTCCCGTTTGATGAGCGAGGAGGCTATCCGCGAGGACAGCGTCATGAATAAGAAGAGCGGCTTTGCACAGCAGTACATCGCCCTTGGCCGGAGGTGCGGAGATTTCGAGTCCGGCAGGCAAAAGGTCTCGCTGCAGATTCGGACGACACCTGCTAAGCCAAAGGTCAAGGCTCCGCCTAAGAAGTCGAAGAAGACGAAGGATGCCAATGAGAACGGTAACTCCCGAATGCCGCTCTCCACCAATGTGTCTTCGCCCGTGCAAGCTGCCTCCAAACGCAAGACTGCGCGGCAACCAGTTGATGGCCAGCTGCATGCGAACGGGTACAAACGCGACAACTTTGTCATCTCCGACCCCGAGGAGGATGAGCACGCCGAAGATGACGACGCAGAAGACTCGGACAGCTTCCAGGCCATGGGATTTGCGCCAGTCAGGGAGAAAGGTAAAACTCGCCCGGAGAAACGTCGTGATCCAGGACCACGCATTCTCTCGGACGATGTGATGGACAGCCTGGACGACATGCACCGCGCGACGGTCGAAGCCTTTGTACATGACGCCAAGCAGAAGTGCAGGGACCTGATGATCGAGAAGAGTCTGCGAATCGCGCCATTTCCCGACAACATCCTGCGAAAGATGGCTATCAATTTCACCGACACGCCAGAGCATATGAAGCAAATCCCCGGTATCGACGCAGAGAAGGTCGCGCTGTTTGGCAAGGTGTTCTGCAAGCTCGTGGCGAACTGCAAACGCGAGTACGAGAGTGTCGTCGGTCAGCGAGAGGAAGACCGGCCGGTTGACCCGAACGCACAGAACGTTATCGACCTGGTCAGCGACGACGAAGAGGAAGAGGACTACGGCAGCTTCGAAGAGTCGGATCTGGAGGACGAGGACGAGCCTGGTGAGCCGAGCAAGCATTTCCAGCCGGCAGAGGGGGTGGCAAGGTTCGCGTACACTCAGTCGGAGGGCACGCAGACTGCAGGGTCGAGGAAGCCGAGCAAGGCGGCTGGTGGCAAGGGGAAGGGCAAGAAGAAGTGGTATCCTCGAGCCAAAAACAATTACCAGGCCAAAGCACGTCAGGCTTCGGACTCGGCGGGAGGGCGCCGGGCAGCGAGTGGTGTGGCGAAGAGCAAGGCACCGTCGCGGCGTTCAGGAGGTAGCAATTCCCGCAATAGCGGCGGGCCTAGGGCGCCGCGAGGGGGTGGCTCGAGAGGTGGTGGTCAGGGTATATTTATGATGCCGACTTAGTAGGTTCCATCGCTGTATTGCTTTGCTCTCGAGCGTCCTTCGATGGGGGAGTGTTCAATGAGGCGGACGGCCTTGATGGGTTAGCTAGATTTGAGTGGACGGCACTTTCGATTAGCTGAATAACGAGGAGTGTACAAGCCTTGTTGGACTATCAGAAGTGTCGAGCATCATCTGGCCGTCTCATGCTGTATTTGCAAAAGTTGGTTCTCATCGTCCTGCTTCACACTGGGCGTGATGGCCTTTGATGCCTCAGGCCCACAAATATATCCTCGACTCTCGACGTTTTTCGCAGCTTCACGCTTTAAACCAAACAATGTCTGTTACGATGCAGTGAGGATCCCAAGTCGTGAGTCGGTCGAAACAGGTGTTGGCATGTCACGAGAGGAGGATGTGGTACCTCTTATGAGTAATTTCGGAGAGGTGAGCGATGAATTCCCCTTCCTGCGTGCTTCCTTGAAGGCAAATATCACCTCATATCTCTGCCGCTCCTCAGAGCAGCTTGACCTTCCACATGAACTTCCACACTTGACACTCAATCGCAACGGCTTACCACGGCGGACCTGAAGGGCGATATTGAGGAGCCACCGGCACAACTGAACAACTTGCGAGCCACATACGGTGACGACCATATCGCAGAACCCTACTGCAACCCCGGCTTCAATGGCATCTTCGCTTCACGCTATGTCGTCCTCTGCGCTGCTTTCGCCGCTCTCGGAGGCCTACTCTTCGGCTACGACCAAGGCGTCGTCAGCGTCATCCTGGTGGAGCCGCAGTTCCTGCAGCGGTTCGGCCGCATCGCTGGCGGAGTTCCGCATGCCGGGTTCTGGAAGGGTCTGCTCACCGCCGCTATCGAGCTTGGTGCTTTCGGGGGAGCGATCAATATGGGTTGGGTGGCGGACAAGTACTCCCGGAAGTACGCGATTGTCGTAGCTGTCGGCGTCTTCGTTCTTGGGTCTGCTCTTCAGGCGGGTGCGGTGGACTACCGTATGCTACTGACTGCGCGCTTCATCGGTGGCTTGGGGATTGGCGGGCTGAGCATGGTGGCGCCGCTTTACATCGCCGAGATTTCGCCACCAGAGATCAGGGGCGCGCTGCTCGTTTTGGAGGAGTTCAGTATCGTCACTGGCATCGTCATCGCGTTCTGGATTACATACGGAACGCAGTTCGTGGCGTCGGAGTGGGCGTGGCGGTTTCCGTTCCTTCTGCAAATCGTTCCCGGTCTGGTGCTTGGAGTTGGTATCGTCTTCCTACCCTTCAGCCCAAGATGGCTCGCCTCCAAGGGACGGGACCGCGAAGCTCTGGACAGTATCGCAAAACTACGTATGCTCCCGCCCACCGACGAGAGGGTGCAATTGGAGTGGTACGAAATCCGCGCCGAGGTGGCGTTGCAGAAAGAGATCAGTGCCGAGCGGCATCCGTCTCTCCAGGACCGTAGCAGGAGCAGCAGGATCAAGCTCGAGCTGGCTGCGTGGGCGGACTGCTTCAAACCAGGCTGCTGGCGAAGGACGCATGTCGGCATTGGCATCATGTTTTTCCAGCAATTCGTCGGCATTAACGCACTTATCTACTACAGCCCAACACTCTTCGAGACGATGGGTCTGGACCACAGCATGCAGCTCATCATGAGCGGCGTCCTGAACATCATGCAGCTCGTCGGCGTGAGTACCTCCATCTGGAGTATGGACTACCTCGGCCGACGCCGACTACTGCTCTGCGGGAGCGCTGCGATGTTCGTCTCGCACGTCGTTGTTGCTGGACTGGTAGGCAAATATAGCAACGACTGGCCCGCACATCGGGGAGAAGGGGGGACAGCCGTGGCCTTCTTGTTCATCTTCATGCTCAGCTTTGGGGCGAGCTGGGGGCCTGTCCCTTGGGCTTTGCCGTCGGAGATTTTCCCAAGCAGTCTCAGGGCCAAAGGGGTGGCCATTTCGACGTGTGCTAATTGGGGCTTCAACTTTGTGATTGGGTTGATTACGCCGCCGCTGGTTGAGAGCACGGGTTACGGAGCGTAGGTGGCACATATGGCTATTGTCTTGACACCCGCTGACCTTGTATGCATCGAACTAGGTACATTTTCTTTGCAGTGTTCTGCTTGCTCAGTCTGCTGTGGACATGGATTTTCGTTCCCGAGGTAAGACACTTGACACCGATTTCTGTAGGACTATGACTGACGAAAAAACTGTCTAGACCAGATGCAAGACGCTGGAGCAGATGGATCGTGTGTTCAAGGACGTTAGAAGCGGTCGTGAAGAAGCGAAACGGGAACGGATTGAGAGGGAGATCGCGGACGGAAGTCGAATGAACGGTGCTGTATGAGGCCATGAACCAGCCGGCATGGCTACAATCTCCTCACGAGCAACCAAGCCAGCTCAACATATATACCCATCCGACTTCTCTTCTCTTCTTGCTGTCTGCTCCTCCTCTATCACGAACAGTCATTCTAAGGCGGCTGTTCACGGGTTTAGCGCCAATAAACAACCTTCGGGTCATGCGGAGTGACGAAGGTGTTTCTGTTGCCTTACAGCTGCCACCAGGTCCTTATCATATAGCATGAACAATAACACGTGTTGTTGTCAACGAGATAGGTGGTCTTCTCATTCATTCTTGCCAACAGTCTCTTCACTACTGCAACCATCGGACTCCCACCGAACACTCGACTTCCTCGCAAACGCGCGCGTGACCAGCCTCCGTCCGAACAAGCCAAGGGGAGTTACATCTCGTGCCAGTCGCATTTCCACGAGACAGTATAGATCAGACGCTGCCTGAGCGCCCGCGCTGCTCTGAACCGTCAGGCAAAACCGCGACAACCCACAGCCAACATGGCCGACTTCCTCGAGCGCCTCTGGGGCTCCGTCTTCGCGCCCGGCCCAACCCCGACCCTCGTCGTTGCAACCAATGTCACCTTCGCGGCTCTCCAGGCTCTCCTTCTTGCGCTTTTTATCGGAACATACAGCATCCACTTCGCCATCCTCAGCGTCCTCTGCTGCGGGTTATGGTGGTCTATCAACTGGTTCGCGAACGAGCTGCGGCAAGCACAGACTATAGAGGAAGAGGCAGAGCGGTTGAGGAAGCAGAGCGCAGCGGGTAGGGAGCGGGAGGCGAGTGGGAGGGGGAAGGTGGCGGATAGTGAGGCGGATGATGAAGGGGAGGACACGGAGACGGAGACGGAGATATGGCCGGCAATGAGGGATAGTCTGGTGAGTATAGAGGATGCTGGTGAGGATGTACCGGCTAGGATGCAAGAACAGCAGACGATGGGGGGAGCTGCTCATTCGACGACACCTGCATCAACGGGCGAGGGGGCTGCAACGAGTGGAGCGAAGGCTGGCGAGGGTTTGAGTGCAGCGAGACAGCGAAAGCCGGAGAGTCAAGACAGGAGTGGCGATGTGAGTAGTAGTACGGACAGCGAGTGGGAGAAGGTTGACGGTGCTCGGTGATAGACAGTAGAGTTGGTGGTGTGCTGGCTGGCGCGCCCATGGCTACGTTTTAACGAACGAGTTGAATGTGGAACACTGCACCATCTCGCAGCCATACACAATGCGGTGATATCCACCGTTCCGTGAGCTCTATCTACCTTCCCTACATACCTTCATCCTCCTCCATTGTTGAGCACGTGCCACATATAGATGCATGACTCGCGAAGCTTCCAATTCCGCACTTCCTCCGGCTTCAAAGCTTCAAACACCAACATTTATCGTCGCGCCCATTTCACAAGCACATCGACATCCTCCACTCAACCCATACCTCTAGGAACAAGCAAGCGCATTCGCGCAATCACCGCGACCATGAAACTCGTCAGGTAAGCCCTCACCCCCACTCGCGCAAAACTATCGCGTTGCTGAACGAAAACCTCCCCCAAGGCCGCAACCCCCTCGAGCCCGGCTGATGAAAGACGACAACCTAGATTCCTCATGAAATGCACAAACGAGACCGTCACCATCGAGCTCAAAACCGGCGCCATCATCCACGGCACCATTGCCTCCGTCTCTCCGCAAATGAACACCAACCTGCGCGCCGCGAAAATGACGCCCAAGGGGGGTGTGCAGATCAGTCTCGACCAGATCAGCATACGGGGGAGCGAGATTCGATATTTCATCTTGCCGGACAGCTTGCCGCTGGATACGTTGCTGATTGATGATACGCCGAAGCCGAAGAATAAGGCGAGGAAGGAGACGGATAGGGGTGGGGCGAGGGGTGGAGGACCGCCTATGAGGGGTGGAGGGAGAGGAAGGGGCGGTGGAGGACGAGGACGTGGGAGAGGCAGAGGGTTCTGAAGGAGAGGAGAGTGTGAGGCGCTTCTGGGTGTCATTACTAGAGCAATGGGGTCGAGTGCGGGCGGGACACCGGTGACGGTGTACGGCGTACGAACGGCTCTCGATGCCGGTCCAGCATTTTCGCGACGGGTGCGAAGCGAGCGTATCGCGCCGCGCCGCGATATAACGAGTGTCTTAGCACCGTACCACGAATCAAAAGTAAAAGTCTGGCCGCGATGGAACAAGTGAGATTTGTTGACTTAGACATGCAGTACAAAGCTCACGTTTAGCTCACATATGAAACATGGTTGTGGAGCAAGCTCACTCTTCCAATCCTACTTGAACCTCTCTCCCTCCACATACACACCCCTACACATCGCAACATCCACGTTTTCTTCCAAACACCATCATTACCAGCTACACTCTGCCCAGCAGCGCAACAAAGATCAGCAAGCTCAAGCTAAAATGGGCCTCAACCTTACGGAGCGCGAGCAGAGACTCTTCCTCCTCGCCACGCAATGCTTCGAAGGCGGCGACTTCCCAGAGGTACGCACCGCCTCCACACCTTGATCCTCAGCCTCCACAGCTCGCTTGCTGACAAATCGCAGGTCGATACCGCGAAGCTCGCCGAGCTCGGGGGCTGGAAAAGCAAGGCCTCGGCCCATACGGCCTGGTGCAACTTGAAGAAGAAGCTACTCAGTGCCAAGCCGCAGGTGGAGGGCAAGGGCGAGGTTGAAGGCGAAGCTGACGGTGACGTCGATGGTGACGGCGAGGTCGAGAACTCCCCGGCGTCCGCCAAGCGGGGCAGTGGCAAGAAGCGTGGCGCTCAGGAGCTGAAGGGTGAAGACGAGGGCGAGGCTGCCGAGACGGCCAACGCGGACGGGCCCTCGCCCAAGAAGCGTGGCAGGAAGCCGAAGGCTGTCGCTCCGGCCCAAGTCAAAAACGAGAAGGCCGGAGAGCCAGCAATCGGGGAGGGAGAGGGTGCAGCGGAAGAGGCGCCGGGGCCCAAGAAGCGCGGCCGCCCGGCGAAGAGCGCTGTTGCTGCTCAGACTGCGACTACTGATGTGACGGCCGAGGCTGGAGAAGTCGAAGCTACCAATGGTGACGCTCAGTCCGAGGCCGAGATCCGGGGGCCCACCAAGCGCGGCCGTGGCCGGCCCCCGAAGGTAGGCGGCAAGCCAGGCGGCAAGGCTGGTGGCAAGGCTGGCGGCAAGAAGGTTGACGCGGAGATGGGGGGTGTTATGGAGGAGGCAGGTCAGCTCTCTGTCGCGGCGGCGACGGTTGAGGAAGGAGCGAAGGACGGGGAGGCCATGGATGGTGTGCAGACGGCGGCTGAGACAAGGGAGGGTGGCGAGGGCGATGCTTGAGCTTGTGGCTCTGGCTGGATTGTCTCATGGGTGGTGGGACGGTTTACATTGAGTGCGTAGCTTGACGCAGTGGCGGTGGCTCCCCGGGTTCATGGTCCGACTCGACGGCAGCGAACTTCCGTGAGCGAGAGTGTTAGCCAAGGGCTGCACCTTGCTACAATCAATATGGCAGCACGCAGCGCAACAAGACAGTAGCACGGCCACTGCCGTCATATCATTCAACTCCAAGCCCCAAATTCATTGCGTCTCGGTATGTTAGAGTATTGTGAGATGACTGTCGTCCCATTTCCGCACCGAAGCTATACAAGTAAACCTAGCAAACCGATATCCCGCGCAAGGTGCGAGGTGATGCCCTAGTCCCAAACGCCTCGCAGACATAAACTCATAACATCAAGGTAAAGGTAAGAACCGCTATACGCTCGTCTCAGGCTGCTCGCCTTCCGCAACCACAGCCACACCAAGCCCTCTGTCCGGGCTAGACCTGACCAACTGCTCCTGTCTCCTGGCACGCATGAAATCAGACACCGCCCGGATCAGTATGAACCAGCCCACTATCATCAGAACATAAGAAAGAATATCGGTAGTTGTGAGCCCGCCGTGTGCCTCTGCCAGACCACCCACGCCACCAACCTGGTTCGGGTCGAAGTCGTGCGCATTGGGGTCTTGCGGGACGCCGTCTGCAGGTGCGGCGGGTACCCCTGGGTCCGTCGAGCCTGAGGAAGAAGCGTAGCGCATCTGGAAGCCGTACTGCACTAGTGTAATGCCGAGACCGGCGCGCGAGCCGTGCTTCGCGGCGTGCGTGGTGTGCAGGAGGTAGGTGAGCAGGAAGCCGATGAGCTGAAAGGACATGGAGATGAGGGCATTCCAGACGAAGGAGAAGAGGGAGCCGACGAGCAGGCCGTCCACGAAGACGTCGTCTGGGTTGCCCGTCGTGGCGTAGGGTGATAGGACCGTGGTCTCCCAGTATGGCGGTGTCGCATCGGCTGCAGCTTGTTCGTAGGTGGGTGGCTTCTCTTCGAGGTCCTCGCCTACGCGCGGCTTTGCGTTGAGATTGGCGAAGACGCCGTCGTTGGACTGGCTGTTGCCGACGACTCTGCTGCCGGGTGCTGTAGGCGCGAAGACGGGTATCTCTGTCATTCGTCTTTGCCCTGCGATCGGTCTTTGTACATCTACAGCCTCCACCGCCGCCTCCTCGTTGTCCGCCGTCGCATGGTCGCCGGAGATGAGTCGTCGCTGGTCGTGCGGTCCCTCGTCATCATCCTCGTCGTCGGAGGGCGCATCAAAGGCGTCATCTAGGTTGCGCTCTTCTTCTCTCCGGTGCTCATCGTCGCGGGAGGCTCGAGAAGTGAACGAGGGCGGTGGCGAGGAGGGGATAGTGGTCGGTGAGTGTGTTATCGCATGGTCGTCGCCGTCATCTGCCGCTACCTGTGCCACGTTCTGTCAGCATACCGCGCCGTGTCATAGTCGGCGTGCGGACTGGGTGTCGACTTACCCTCTCGTAGCGCTGCATGTTGCGTCGGTGTGTGTATGGTGGTGTAGAAGGAGAGGGGGAGATAGTCGTAGGTGGATGGCGGATGCGGAGGTCGTCACGTTCGTGTCTCCGGTGTCCGCTTGCACCGCCACCGCCACACGAAGTTTTGCCAAGCATTACAGACTTGAACAAAGAACGATCCAACTTCACGTGTCCTATTTCTACTTCGTGATGAAACATATGTCACGTTGATGCTACAGTGGTCTCCGGCTCCTCCACAGATTGCGAGTGTCATGAAAGACATCCCCAACCCGGAGTTCTTGACGCTGGCATTTCTCGAGAACCCAGAAACTCTCGCGAGCGCATGACTGAGGTCAGAGTGGGTTGGAAAGGCCGAGAAGGGTGTCGTAAGACTGGCCAAACCATTCGATAGATGCAAAGATGGACCCTCTGGATGATGGCGAGGATGTACCGCAACTCCCAGCCGACACACTGAAACTTCTTGACGAGTTCGCGACGGAGAAGAATGCTGCTGCCAACAAATTCAAGGACCTCAAGCTCCAGTCCGAAGGCGACTACGCCGGCCGTCTCAGCATGGAAGCGTTCAGTGAGGACTGGGGGCAAGTCTTCAGGGAGAACGTTGATACAATGCAGGGCCGGCGCTAACGTTCCTGCAGTATGTACCATCTGCCTCCTACATCGGAATGACAGGCCTTTGGTCGCGAACTCTGCCCCTCGCTATGGCTTACTCTTTGCCCCCACCAACTCTTCTACTTTCAACTGAGAGAAGCCCAATTCTCCCTAAGGGACTTTTATACCAACACGTACTCTTCCTAACGTTTTGGCAGGGGCGTCGCAGTTCTGGTATACAGACAAGACCGCCCGTACCTTGGCCGAGCAACTCCTCCACGGTGCATCCACCGAAACCTCCATAGCTGTCGTCTCGGCGCCGAGTGTGTATTTAGCACTGCGGAACATCCTCCGCGATGAGCCGGTCACGGCGAGGCCTATGGTGAAGCTGCTGGAGTATGATCGGCGGTTCGAGGTAAGTCGCCGAGGTGTAAGGGTGTTCTCATCTGCTGATTACCACCAGGTCTTCGGCGCGGACTTTGTGTACTACGACCTCGAGCACCCTCTCCGGCTACCGGCAGAGCTCAAAAGCCAATTCGACCGTATAATCTGCGACCCACCATTTTTATCCGAAGACTGTCAGACCAAGACTGCGCTTACCGTTCGGTATCTGGCCAAGTCGTGGGTCGCTGTTCACGACACCTTTGATGGCCTGCGCTTGATCTCATGCACGGGCGAGCGTGTCGGTGAGATTATTGGGAGGCTGTACGGCAAGATAGGCGTGAAGACGACCACGTTCGAGCCGGAGCATAGCAAAGGGCTGAGCAATGAGTTCCGGTGCTATGCGAACTTTGAATGTCCGGCGTGGGCGTGGAGATGACCTTGAAACGGTCAGTCACTGCTATACTGGTCCGCTTCCAATAAGGGGCATTCTGGTTTGAATCTGGCTTTGGGCGTCGGTCCGGATCCTGCCGAAGCCTATATGGACCGCACTGGCATTACATCCGTCTGGAAGCAAATGGCCAACAAGCGGTATTCAGCGGACGTGAACAAATCAAGGGATGCGACTATGTGAGGCACCAGGTGCTCTTCAAGCCAGGCGACTGCAATCCTCTACCAGGCATCAACCGAGCCTGATTGCCAAAGCTGCACTTACTGCGTCCAGCGCACGTTCTCGGGAGTCAAGGCCTCCTTCGCGGCCCTCTAAATCTGCCGAAAAGCATCTGGTGTGCTCGCAGCTCATCGGGTACATCGGTAGGTTAAGCAATGCGTCGTCGGCATGTCGAAGTCAGTGTCTGGCAGCCAGGCAATGAGGCAACCGCTACATCAGATAACTGCATCATGTACCTAGAAGGCAAATGTGCAGTAGAGGATGCAATGCCAACGAAAGCAAAGCACTCAGCTCGACCCACGAAAAGGCCTGATGCATTCTCAGACCACATGAAGCAGTCTTAACAACATCGTCATGTCAATCACGTTGACGCAGCATAACGTTGCTGCATACAACCACGCTAGCTGCTTTTGAAGACAATACCCAGGCGTGAGGTCCAGCCAGTCTCTCTTCACACCTTGGCGAGTACTGCCTCGATACCTCTCCAGGAGCTGTATTGACGATCGTATGCACATCAACGACGGACGACTTTACCGCCTCCGGCGAGCAGGCGATACCACTTCTCGTAAAGTGTAGTCTCATGCAAGTCAGTCGATGCCGTGTGTGCGGCGTCCACAAGCGAGTCTTCGCGCCCCGGTACGCTACTGCTCGTTAAGGCGCCTGCATCATTTAGGCTACCGGATCACGCACCTCGGATGGCGACTGGTTGGTTTACCTCGCCTGCGTATTGATATCCGGGCTGCTCGTTTGCTCGCACGTTGATGGCTGAAGCTCCTCTCCAGTGAGAGCATGGAAAGAAGTCAAGCTTGTTTGACACCATGTTCTCCACCAACCTGTTCGCCAAGCCAAACAATCAGCGGGCTGACGGCTTGGTCGGAACTTTTCCTAATACTCGTCAAGCACAGTGTGTCGCGCTCGAGCTGTCGTTGCAAGTCGACTCAGCCTCATACTCAATACCCTGTTCATCTCGCGAGAACACAGTCGTCCAGACTAAATTGTGCCACGATGCGAGCATCCGCGTTACACGAACTCTAGGCACCCCGAAGATGCTCGCCTGGATCATCCTGCCCACGCGGTCACTGTGGCGTGCAGCAAGAACGGGCGATAACATTGCGGTTGCAGATACAGCTGCGGTGCTGCCTTATAGGATTCCACGCAGAGAGTCTGACGATCACCGGGTTGTATTTCTTCAGAGCACCTCAGCCTCAGCGAAGCTGCAGAGGCTGCGGGTCTATACGATGCGTGCAATCGGATCACCACCATTCCTCTGCTCCCATCAGTACGGACATTTGTACTGATGTAGTAGTGACATCGGCCGAATGGCACAGAACGGAAAGGGAAGGTCTGAAGACACAACAATGAGGGGAGTGCAGAATAGCTCACATCAGCTCAGCTCACCTCTCAAACCCGACGGCCAGGTGTGTGGGAAGTGTCGTCCTCCATGATCAGAGCCGCATGTACTCTATCGCGCACGCGATGTGGGCGTACAGCATGCATGCACGCAGGCGTGCTCTCCGCATGGATTGACCGGGGAAGGTCGGCTGCGCGTGCTACTGTTGTGCAACGTTGTCCGCGATCGAGCCGAACAGTATGGGGAAACCTGGAGCTCTTTGATTTGCGCAATTGCCCACCTGTGGTCGCACAAACGGTCATGCACGGCAGGGTCCGGGATCGAGCCTGTAGCATGGCGAGAGCGACCTTTGCACCCTTGCGAGAGCGAGAAAGTGAGTCTCCCGACGTAATTTTCATGGAAGGACAATGCAATTACCCAATGCTCGATCCCGCCAAAATGCTCGCTTCAGACACCCCCCAGCGCCACTTGGCTAAATGCATGCGGGACCACCTCACCTCTGAGAAAGCACCGTACCGTTCATCGTAACGGCGGAGTCGATTCTCCGGTTGCAGCGAAAGCTCGACGAAGCGGTCATCGGGCTCGTAGGCTGCAGAGGGGACTCAGCAAAAACGATTCCAAGCGAAAGGAAAGGTGGTTGGAGAGCAACAACAACAACAACATCAACGCACCTGCGAGCCGTTGACGATGATAGGCTGGCTGCTCCTGCTGCTCGCTTGCGCCGTCGCAACATTTGGTGGGCCGACCACCGTCTTTTCCGTGTCCAGCCTGACCTTGAGCGGCATGTCCATGAAGCACTTGTCGTTGAACATGCTGACGGCTTGCTGCGCGCCCGCAGCCGAGCTGTACCGGACCGTGGCCTTGCCTTTCGAGCGCCCGCTCGCGGCGTCCTTCTGCACCTCGCACTTGCTGATCTCGCCCGCCCGGCTGAACAGGGCCTCGACATCCCTGCTGCGGGCTTTGTAGTTGAGCCCGCTGACGAACACGCCGCGGGACTCGGTCCGGATGGCGCCTTGATTGGTGTTGACCGGCAGGCCGTTGGAGGTATACGCGTAAGCGTTTCGGGCGGCTTGTTGCTCGGTGGCCTGTTGCGCTCGCAACGCGTGGACTCTCTGCTGGTATTGCTGCATCATGGCGGGATACCTGGGTTCTTGCGTCTGGAGCTGCAGACTCATCATCGCCTGTTGCATGGCCGCCAATTGGGCGGCTCCCTGAGCTTGGACCGCGGTGGGCTGAGGTATCGATGCTGGCGTGGTTGCGTAAGAGCTTGCGGGCGTGCTTGGTACAGATACATATGAGCTCGATGGCGTAGAGGGATACGAAGCTTGGCTGGCTGTCATTGGTGTCATGGGAGTCATCGGTGTCATGACCAGCCAGCCGGGAGCAAGGGCCATCCGAGTGACTTCTTGACCCTGCGCAGGGTAGCTCTGGGTTGGATGTATCGAAGTGCCAGTGCAATTGCAGCCAAGCAGCTTGGGCGCGGATCCGCTGATGTCCCAAAGGTGTATGCGTAAGCGTCGGCCCTCGATGGCGTTCGTCGTGAGATATGCTGGGAGTCGAATGAGAAACGCACTGCCGCAAGATGGTGAGAAACATACTGTAAAGGTTACGGGCTTCGTCGGCTCGTTTGACGCGAGCCTAGAAAGTGAATATCGGCGTCAGCGAGGGTCTCGACAGTAGTCAATGGATAACCGATGTGCCTGCGTACGTGACCTTTCCCACCAGACTTCCCTCCGGGATAGAGCGCCATCTCCGTCCATATGCCATGCGATGCTTCTATGCGAATAAGGTCCTTCAAATCTTGCCATGTGTATTGTTGCGGAAGCTGGAGAACGTGATCAGCTCGGGGACTCAATGAGACATGGTCGCACCAACGTTTTCGATAACGATCAAGTAGGCCCCAGGGTTGCTGTTGCGTGAGGCATTGGATGCCGAAGATGCGGACGACATGGGGAGCCACCCGCCAAGCTTTTGTATTACGAACGAAGCTGCCACTCCAGGAGGTCAACAAGTCAACGAGTTATAAAAGCGAGTGTAGATTGTAAGGCAGATGGACACGAAAGCTCCTCGACAGCAAGATCATCAACTTCGCTCTGCAAGCTGACGTTGGAGTGATGGAGGCGATGGTTCGACCTGAGCCCCCCGATCTCCATCAATGCCTTTTATATGGCGCAGGCTTTTCACGTGCGGTTCCTGGCTTTTAGGCAAGCTACCACGATGTCGAGGCGCTCTGACGTTCAACCATACTGCACGTGGTACGTGACGGAGTAGTCTCGTATCTCGAACAAGGGGACGACGTCCCAGTTACCGGGCAGTCCATCTGTTCCCCATGGTCGGCTACATACATGGGGAACGTTGCAGAGTGTCGCAGTGCCGCAGCGCCGGATTCACTCGGGCTCCGTGGCATTGGACGAGGCGACAGTGCTGTTGCGTAGGCCGTTCAACTGACCCTGGCAGCCTGCGGGAGAGATTGCCACACCGGCACATGAGAGGTCGAATCTCAAGCCATGGCGAACACAGCTCGTGAGCTGGGAGGGTTTGTATGTAGCCGAGCGGAGTAGGGACAGGGGAGAAGTGGCAGCCATAACAGTGGGAAAGCGGAGTTGACAGGTTGCTCGCTGTCGTGCCTCAGCGGTGGTGGCGTTTCCAGGGATCGAGAGCATGCCTGGCCGGCACCAAAAGCCACGAGCGCCGGCTGGCCGGAAGACTGAAAGCGGCGCTTATTCCACGGCGGCGATTCGGTCCGATCTGGGGTCCTTGACCTTCGGATAAAGGAGCCAGCCGAGTATGTTACCGTGTTCCGGGTCCGCTTCACCCGCGCGGGTGGGATATCGGAGAGGGCTCACCCGGAAAGTATGAAGACCACCCACCATGGCAGCGTTGTCGCAAGGCCGTCACCGCAAAAGTTCGCCAACTTGGGTGTCCATATCGAGGGGCAATGTGTGCGGATGGACGACGAAGCAACTCACAGAGATGATGCCGAGGTACGAAGTACCTTAGCATCATGTTGTGTAACCTACTCATGGGCCAGACCTTGCAGGAGCCTCGAGCCCTGGGGGGGACCCTTTCGCGGTCTGTGGTGTAGGAGAGAGGACTCCATCCACGAGTAGCCATAGTGACGGACTCGCGAGACGAGGTGAGGTCGACAGATGTGCGGCGATGATGATCTCCGGACGTGCTGGTCGCCAAGGCCAAGCAGTCAACGGTGGTGCAAGCGACCGTTGTAGGTGGGGGTGGAGTGCATGAGGACAGGGAGGTGTCGTCTGCAACGTGGTTGTTCTCGATGCAGGGTCCAGCAACAGCGGCCTGGGGATGTCTTCATGCCTGAGGCACATTACGCGAAACGGCACCTCCCAGATTCAAGAGGAAACATGAGTACGTACGTGAACTCGTACTGCGCACACTGCCATGGACGACGCATGGCTGAATACCCTCGCGGCGACATCCGATGTGGCTAAGGATCAGTCGCAGCACAAGCGACGAGCATCACTGCTGCAACAGCCTGTAAGCCTTCACCACCGTGAGCTGGCGAGGTTGTTCTGATCGCTTCCCAGGCTGGAGCCAAGGCTGATGTGGCAGTAGAAGCCATAGCGGAGGTCAAGGAGGATGACATCGCCTGGAGTGGTCCGCCAAGGGCCACTTTGTCTCGACGGGCGCAGAGCTACCACGACTTCTACGAGGCGGTGACGGCGGCGAGGCGCAAAGAGCAGGCACCCAACAGGCGAAGAAGCGTGGACAGTCGGAAGAACAACCATGCTCGTCATGATGTGGAGCTTGAGTTCGATGCAGATTTTGCTGCCCTAGAGGACAGGCTTCGTGAGGATAGTCACGGCGGCTATCAAGCCTACAAGGAGCATCTCCAGCAGGCGAGCTCGCACCTCGACAATATCTTACTATCTACGGCGAACACACTCGACGTACTGTCAGCGTTGTCCAGCTCATTTCGCGCTGTCACGGCGCAGACTGATGCCTTCAGACAGCAGTGCGAGTCTCTAATTTCTGAGCAGCGGCGTCTATCCACTCTTACGGACTCGATTGAGGAGAACGCGCGGTACTATGCCTATCTGGAACCCATGACCCGACGGCTCAATGCGCCTGGTGCCGCGAATTTGGTAAAAGGTGATGAATTCGCCGAGATGCTGTCCAACCTCGACCAGTGCCTGGCTTACATGGAATCCCACCCCAAGCACAAGGAGTCTGCAACGTACCGAAGCAGGTACCGGCTACTGCTGACCCGAGCTTTGACCCTTATTCGCCACCATTTCACCAAGTCTCTTGGAGACATTGCTGCGGACATCAGCAAGCGTATACAGGGCGGCCAGCTCAAAAATACAACTCACTCTGCGCTTCTATACGCTAAGTTCCGTGTTCCCGCTCCTGAGCTGAAAGCACTAGGCTTGGAGATACAAAAGCGGGCTGTACCGACTCCCGACGACGTCGATGCTGGCCGCGAGCCAGAATATGCAAGCTTGCTGCGTGAGCTTTACCAGTCTTACTCTGCCACGCGTGGTAGGCTGATTCTACCCTTGGTCAACAAGAAGATGGCAGAGCTGGGGTCAACACCGCAGCAGGCTGACGTGCTCGCTTTCGCCAAGGCCAGCTTAAGCTACATGCGTGGCATTTGTCTAGACGAGCACGAGCTTTGGTACGAGTGGTTCGAGACCGATGGTGCACTTTACGACTTTCTGGAGAGCTTGATGGAGCCCATGTATGATTACTTGCGGCCGAAAGTGATTCACGAGACGAAGCTCGAGAAGCTGTGCGAGCTGTGTTCGCTAGTGCAAGGACGCTACATGAGCTTAGAGTCTGATGCCGAGGACGATGAGGGTGCGGTTATGAGCCCGACTGCGAATGGCAAGCCGCTGGGTAGGAGGTTAGAGTTCGATTCACTTGTGCAGCCCGCACTCGAAGACGCACAGACGCGGCTTGTCTTCTTGGCATTGGCTGCGCTCCGTGAGGGTATAGAAAGCTACGCGCCGAAGCCTGAGGACCTCGATTGGCCGAGACCGGCAGCCTCCCAAAAGAACGGCAAAAGGAAGGGTCCGATCTTATCGGGCACGCGCAACTCCGCTCCTCCCTCATCCGAGACGCCCGCCACCGGCAACGAAATCGACGACACCGAAAGCATATTCAGCAAGCACTTCGACGCGAGCGACCCGAAAGCGGCCAGCCGGCAATGGTACCCCACCCTCCGCAAAGCCATCTGGCTCCTCCGCCGCATCTACCGCCTCCTCAACAGCACCGTCTTCGACGACCTGGCGCACCGCATCGTGCACTCCACCATCTCCTCCCTCCTAACCGCCTCCCAGCAAATCACCCGCCAGAAAACACCCCACGACGGCCAGCTCTTCCTCATCACCCACCTCCTGCACCTCAAACAGCAGATCGTCGCCTTCGACATCGAGTTCAGTCCGCCGGAGGTCGACTTCGACTTCTCCGCCGTCACCAACACCTTCTACGAGCTCCGCGACCGCGGCAGCCTGTGGAACCCGGCCTCCTGGGTCCGACTCGTAGGCGGCGCGGTAGGCGGCGGCCTGCTACCGAGGGTAGTGGAGAATATGCTCGACGCCAAAGCCGAGCTCGACGGTCGTTTACGGACAGTCATCAATGACTTCGTCAGCGGCTACGCGGACCACATCACCGCGCCCATCGACCCGGCCACCATCACACAGGCCCAAGCGAAAGCGACGACGAAATCAAAGGAACCCTTCGATGCTCTGAAAGCCGTGCGCACCGTTCGCGGGTTAGCGGAGCAAGATGTTCCCGCCCTACGGGCGAAACTCGACGAGTGGGTAGACGATGCGCGGACGCGGGAGACGCTTGCGGCGGCTGTGCGGGACCAGGTGGTGATGGGTTACGAGGAGTTCGTGGAGACGTATAGTGAAGGGCAAGGCAAGCGGCTTAGTCGGAAAGGGAAAGCGAGGGAGGATGAGATTTGGAGTCCGGATTTGTTTGGGGAGGCGATGGAGAGAGTTTTCCAGGTGGGACAGATGGTTGGGGAGGACGGGGATGGGGATGGGGATGGGGGGAGTGTGGGTGGGGTGGTGAGTGATTGAGGCTGTTGCGGCTTACACGTACTGGACAGACGCGCTGTATTGGGTGATGGAGCAGGAGTATATACAACGTCTACTACCTTACGTACTCCACCAATACCCCCCCGCCCCTCTTCCCTGTCCTTGCCTAGCCTTCCCACCATGCCCACCCACATGCCCATTACCGTAAGCAGCACCCGCGCCCGCCCCGTCCCCCCGCTCCGGCGTCCGCAGTAATTCCCACAACTCGCCAATAGTCAGGCGCTGCACGGGCAACATGCTGTACTGCAAGCTATAGAGGTTCTTGCGGTGGATGGGGGGCACGAATTGCCCGGAGACCAGGCACAGGAAGACGCGGGGGGAGAGGTAGTGCTTGCGGAGGCGGTGGCCGAGTTGGGCGTATTGGGAGAATGTCAGGGAGAGGGGGAGGGGGATGGACTGGTGTTCTAAACATTAGCGGGGTGGACGAGAGGAAGGGGTAGGCTGGAAGGTGTGTGTGTGCGTGAGAGAACGGACCTTGAGTTTGATGTACGAGGTTGGCGCCAAGGCCTGAGAGTGTTTTCCCACACCATGCGTCGTTGTCGCTGTATCGCTACGCAGCGCAGCAGGGGTATCTTGTAATTCGAACCGGACGCCTCCCGGTAAACGCCGGGAATCCTTCAAGCGCAACATGAGCGCAAACAGAGGGAAATGGTTCAGACACGCCAGCCATGTATCCAGCGCGGCTTTCAACGCAATGATAGCCATCCTCGCGCCGGCGAACGTGGCGTAGAAGACGCCGACGGTGGGCAGCAGGAAGAAGAGCAAGGTGAAGAGAATGGTGCCAAGGAGCAGCTGGTCGAGATCGTAATCGCAGTTGTCGATGCGGTTGCGGAGGACGTTGCGTTTCTTGCCGCGGAAGAGGTGGAAGAGGGAGATGATGATGGTGAGCTGCCAGTTGTAGATGCGGGCCGAGGCGAGGTAGAAGCTGTATATGTGGAGGGTGAGCAGGGAGACGAGGTCGGAGACGAGGGAGATGGGGAGGCTAGCGCCGACGAAGCTGGAGAGGCCGATCAGGCGGACGACGTAGGGGAGGTGCGGGCGTAGCTGGCGCATGCTGCCGTCCCAGTAGTCGATGACCCAGAGGAAGAGGTCGGCGAGGAATTTGGCGAGCTCGTTGTTGAGTTTGAGGCCGGCCGGGTAGTCGGTCAGCCAGGTGATCATGCGTTGCAGGCCTTCGATGGAGTAGGTGTTCACGATGGTGTCGATCTGCCTGGCCACGAGATCCGCGTTTTCCAGGATGTACGAGCCCAGTGCGATGCCGATTATGACGTCGTTCGCCACCAGCCAGAGGCTGTTGTAGAAGCGTATGTACTCCGGATGGCTGTTCGAAGTGCTCTTCCAATCACCAGATGTGCGCTGGAGTGTCTGATACTGCGCCGGCCAATAGCAGAACTGCTGTAAGCGAATGTCGAGTTGCTGGGCTGTGGCGGAAATGTCTTTGAGTGCGACTGCATTTGGGAGTGGCCGCCAGTCCAGGAGCCACAGTAGTGCCTCTGCGGCGATGCGGTGAAGCATGAGTAGCCACACGAAAATGTGCGATGCTGTTGGCCAGAGATTTTTCAGAAAGGCTTGCTTTGTCCGGAGAAGGATGGAGTCCCGCAGATTGGCGGCCGTTTCCACCACCCGCTCACTGACGCTCATCTTGCGCCGCAATCGCGTCCCTACCATGCTGATGTTGCTCTGCATCAAGTCGTTCAAATCAGCGGAGCAATTGATCTGATTGACAATAATCGGCAAAGCCAACTCTTTCGCCGTTCGTGGATGCTTCACTACCGTATGCAGCTTCAGTTTCTCCACCAGCTTCGCCTTCCTCTTCCTCTCTATCTTCTCTTCTTTGTCGAGCTCGTCGAACGGCGGCACACTGCTGAATGCGCCATGCTTGTCTCCAAGCGTGAGTGAGATGGGTGTGGTGGACAGGTACTGCATGCGCCGAGGGTCGGGTCGGTCGAAGGTGATGACTTGTATAACCACGCCGGCTTCTTTTGGGCACTCTACTCGTGGTATTTGGCCCGAGTCTGTGATACGCACGGAAAGAAGCTTTGGGTCGAAGCTTAGCGTGGTCTTGGCGGAGTTGAGCGTGCCAAGCACGTGGATCTGCCTGCCGCCACAGCGGTCCAGTATATGCTCGACCGGGTGAGGTGCGCCTCGGAACAGCGACTGTACGCGCAAGGCGGACTCAACATTGCGAGGCTAGCGAACGCGTTAGCCCTAGTCTCTACCAGATATGCAAACGCCAACTCACATCAACTCCTTGGAGCACGCCCACCACCAGCACATCCATGTCCGAGTTCCTCCATCCTACCAGCACTCCCGGAATATCATCTCTGGGCGCGTCCGACGGCCACAGTACGCGCATCAACCCATGTTTCCGTGTTGTCATAATCCCATCGCGGAGACCCTCAGAATGATCCGCGCCGTCTTAGCTGCTCTCGCGCGGATATGCCTGCCTCCAGTGGTCGCGGATGCTGCGATGTGTCAGATGCAGCACTTTTGCGAGGGCCTACGCCTGTTCCGAGACTGACGAGCTCGGCTTCTCGGGCGGCGATGCGCTCGATGGGGATGAGGACGATGACGAAGAAGAGGGAGAGGACGGCGAAGCCCTTGGCGGCGCGTGTCTGTACTCCTCAGTCAGCATTGCATTGCTATCTCACAAGATGGGAAGGACACCGTACAACGACTCCGTGATCCCAAGCGAAGATGGCGAGCTCATATAGGCGTGTAACGAGGTCCCAGCGCGCGGTGATGTAGCCAGCGAAGAAGATGCCGAACGTGAGGGCCGAAACTGGGTGCATCAAGTAATTCGATCATGTCCTTGTGCCATTGACTGTTCGTCTCTTCCAGCTGGCGGCGCAAAGGAGCGTGATTACTTCGGGGAGTCGGTCTGTCGGTCGGATCGTCGGTGATGTGCGCTCTGCCTCGGAAAGGAGGTGACAGTATGCAGCTTCAAGGGCGACGAGACGAGCATGTACAGCTGTGTTGTTTGAGCCGTGGACAAGCCATTTATTGGTGTCGACTTGTTGGCTTGGTCGAAGGCTTGGAGGTGTTGCTGTTTCCCTGCCCGATTGCGCAACTCGAATCCCGGCGAAACTTGAAAGCTTCTTTTCCACCGCAGTGGCCACATCAGCGTCAACCATATCAACGTCAACCATACATGTAATAAATCACCTTCATCGACGGCGATCACGGTCGCTTCACGAGTACCATACCAAAGTGTGCAGCACAATAATACCTACACTGTGAATGCGCGCCTGTACAACGAGGAATCTGATCACCCAGCACGCGATTTCGAACGCGACTTGACCGAGCTCGATCACGTTCCCATACAATATCCGGGTACATGTCTCCATGATGCCCCGACGTGAAGTGTTGCTGGCTCGTCACACTGCGTGACGTCCTAGCTAAGAGACCTTACGCAACATGGTGGTCTGCAAATTCTTCCTTGAGGGGCGGTGCAAGTTTGGCAGTAAGTTGAGCTCTACGAAAGTCACATCGGCAGGTGGGCTAAGACATACTACAGGCAACTGCAAGAACGAGCACCCGGGCGATCAACGACAGCAGCAGAACAGTTTCGCGCCTCTAAGCAACTCCGGGGGCGGCGGCGGGAGGGCGAGGTCCGGAGGGGTTGGCGGCGGAGGCGGTGGCGATCGATGTACGTTATTCGAGTGAACTCTTCGAACCACGTGCAACCGTATCGAACGTCACTCCATCTTGTGTGCCCTTTCTTGCACCTCTGCATTAATCTACCATACCACTATGTGTTCTTACAGCCGGCTCACGACACGCACTGACGGCCACCCAGATCGCCCCGGAGACCGTGACAGGAATCAGAAACTGCCGTACACCCTTCCCGCTCTCATCTCATTCACCTACAGCCCGCTGACACTCACCCAGCTTCCACCTCGACCGCGACTCCGTCGCCGTCGACCTCGACGGCGGCCCCAAAGGCGAGAAACCCGAATGGCTCCTCTCCTCCTACGGGCCCGGCCGCGATGCCCCCCGCCAGCTCCTCGAGGGCCCGCTCGAGCAGAGCATGCAGGAGATGAGGGTGCTGTACTATATGGCGGCGAGGGAAAACAAACTACAGGATTATGTATGCTTCGATCTGTGTCTTGACATTTTCGTGATACCTGCTGATACTGCTGTCTAGCTACAACATGAGAGCGTTCTCAAAGCTCAGGCACAGCAGCAGGCGCAGAGTATCTTGAATGACCTTGATAGTGCGCTTAAATATGTTGTGGATGGGGAACACCAGCATCCCAATCGCTGGGACGAGATTGTGAAGAGTTCGGGCTCACCACCGGCTGCGGGTGGGTTTGGTCAGCCTTCTGGTGTGGGTGGCGGAAGCTCAGGCGGTGGATTTGGCCGGCCCTCGGGAGTGAGTAGTGGAACCTCAGGAGGTGGATTCGGGCAACCATCTTCACTCGGCAATGGCTCGGCTTTTGGAGCGCCTTCACAACCATCAGTTTTCGGAGCGCCTTCACAGCCAGCAGCGTTCCGAGCGCCCCCACAACCAGCAAGTGGCTCGACTTTCGGGCAACCCTCTCGGCCGGCTTTCGGTCAACCCTCTCAGCCAACCTCGAGCCCCGCTTTTGGTGCACCATCTCAGCCAGGAGGTGGTGGAAACGCGTTCGGATCTGCCTCCACCATAGGCGGCCAGGGCTCTGCGTTCGGCAAACCCTCGCAACCAGGATTCGGGCAGTCAGGGTTCGGCCAGGCGCCGAAGCCAGCTTTTGGCGCGCCGTCGCAACCAGCGGGAGCGTCACCCTTCGGCGCTGGCCAACAGCAGCAGACTCAGCCCAATCCGTTCGCTGCTGCGGCTAGTCAGCCTTCTGGCTTCGCACAAGCCGGTCAGAATGAAGCGCCACAGGCAAACCCCTTCGCTTCTGCAGGCCAGACGAACGGCTTCGGCGCTCCAAGCGGTCCAGTTGCGGCAAACCCGTTCGCGTCCAAGCTCGCCGCGCCGGCGTTTGGGGCACCATCTCAGCCGAATGGCAGCGCTTTTGTGCAGTCAGCTTCAGGTGGCGGTGCGTTCGGGCAGCCCTCTGCGCCCTCGACTGGCGTCGGGCAGCCTGCTGCAACGTCTACTGCGACGGGCGGCATGGATCTCAGTAGCCCCACGCAACCGACAACAACCACGAATGGCTTTGGGAATCTCGGGGCGCAAGTAGCGCCTGCCGCGCCCGTACAAACGACATATGGCGCCTTCGGTGGACTCGGTCTACACGCAAACAGCACAGCGCCCTCCGCCCCCGCACAAACAAACGGCACCACCGTTCTGGGCATACCAGGCACAACAGGCTACACCACCCGCGGCACCGATGGCAAATCCCTCTCCACCTGGAGAGGCCTCCCGGTGACCTACGACCGCGAACAAACGCCCTGGGCACCCTACTACACCAACCCCCAGACACGCAAACCAGAGCGCATCTGGCACCCGGATGGCATCCCCGACCGACCGAACCCGTACGCCGAAGCGGAGCCGGAGGTTTATCTGGGCGAGTTGGGGAGTGTGCTGAGGGAGGTGTATGGGTATGTGATGGAGAAGGGGGAGTTTGGGGATTTGGTGCCGGAGGTGCCGCCTAAGCGGGAGTGGGTGCGGTGGGATTTATAGAGGGGCATTGGCGTTTCTTGGGAGGGAAGGGGCGTGGTGTTCTGGGCGGGACCGGCGGGTCTCAATGGTAGGATGCGGTGTTGGCTTGCGTGTTATCAATACCGCTAGAGCTGGGAAGGGAGCATGGACGGGTGTGGAGACAGAGCATGATGCTGGTATGTGATTGTAGTCCAGTCACGTACTGTACCGTAGCAATGATCGAGCAATAGTAACTCTGAAGTCCTGGTCACGTGCTAGTATACAATGATCGACCCCCCCTGAAGCTTACACGCGTATCCCTACGCTGATCAAACGTTCTCCCTTCCACCACTCAACCCCCCATTACACACCAAATTTCCGCTCCTCTGTCCGCGCCTTTCGCGCTCGCGCTCCATTGGCGACGCGTAACATGTAAAGACGCGCCCTCGACATCTCCAGTGACGCCATCTTACCCACGGAAAGCCGTTGTCGCACGCACAGACGACAACACCGCGCAAGCACCCCCGCACACACATACATGCCCCAGCGTCGTCGTCGTCGCGAACCATGAGCGACGCGATGGATAGCGGTGGCGGCACGCCCGCGCGGCGCAAACCGAGGAAATTGCAGAAGCGACAGGGTCGCGGGAGTGTGGATGAGAGCAGCAGCCATGTCATGTCGCCTACTTCGCCGCACAGAGATGAGCGTGAGGGTGGTGCTGGGGAAAGGAGGCTCTTCGACCGCCGGGATAGCGATTTGACCGATTTACCTGTCGACGATCGGAGCTTTCTTGATGAGAGCGAGCAGAGCTTTGTACCCCAGCCTGAGGACGCGGCATATGGGCATGAGGGTGATAGTTTGGATGAGAGGGAGATGAGGAGGCATTTCATGGATGTTGAGTCGAGTTTTATGCCAGATGGTGGGGCACAAGTGGCGTCTGCGCAGGAAGGTAGTAGGCTGGGAGTGGATGATACGTATTTGGAGTTGGGAAAGCCGGGACGTACGCCGCCCCCGCCGGAGCAGATGTTTGAGAGTGCGCGGCGGAGCAGGCAGGGGGGGTATAAGGGGCGGGAAGAGGAGCATCAGCAGCAGCAGCAGCAGGGGAGTCATGGGGAGCCGGAGACGCCTGCGGATGCTTATAAGACACCTGCGGCTGGGCGTTACGAAGACGAGGAGGAGGGTGAGGACGAGGAGGAGACTCGGGAAGATGACGATGCTGAAGGCAATCCGTCCTCGCCCGCGCAAGCTGCGGCGCACCGAGGCCATGCGCGCAATGTCTCTACTGCTAGCGTGACTCGCATCACTCCTATGCGGGCGACATCAATATCCGTGGTATCAAATAACAGCAACTCGCGACCGGGCACCCCAATCGCACGACCAACGTCGAAAGGATCGACCATCAGACCAGGGTCCTCGAACGGTCCGGAGGATGTATCGCTACCGAGGTCAGAGACACCATCGATGATGAGCTTGAACGGAGTGCACTCGATGTCCCCTTCGCGCCTCAGCGCCCGTCCGAGCTATATGAACTCCCGGCATGCTAGTCAGCAGTCTTCGATGTCGACCAGTACCATGGCCTCGCTCTCCAGCAGTGAAGCGAATGTCAACGCCGACTATGCGCTGCAGACAGGAGGCGCGATGTCAAGTAGCAGTACGCTTGGACAGAGTCGTGGACGAAGTGAGCTACTGCGACTGCCGAGTTTCGGGAGCGTGGTATCCTACATGGACAGAGACGGCGATGGCGCTCCCTCACTCAGTCGAGGCGCGAGTACCAACCTCCTAACAAGCAGGTTTGGAGGTCGGCTGGACGGACTCGAGGAAGAAAGACCGGAGACGCCGCGAGCGAGCACTTCGAACGTGCAAGCGCCCACGGACACCGTATTGGCTCAGCGTGTGGAGAGTATACAGGTTCCCGAGACGATAGCTAGGGACTTTCGCGCACGGAACCGCTCTCCGGCACGACCCTCATCATCCGGCGGGAATGGAATTGGCACTCAGGAACGTCCGCGTAGGACGTTGACGCTCAAGGAGCAGAACAGCAAGATTGATAAGCTTACGAAGGAGAACTTTGACCTGAAGCTCAAGATCCACTTCCTCGACCAGGCGCTGCAAAGCCGGTCTGATGATGGCGTGAAGGAGCTCATTGATAAGAACGTCCAGTTCCAGACTGATTTGGCGAACGAGCGGAAAGAGTCACAGAATCTACGTCGCAAAGTGCGGGAGTTGGAGCGAAGAGTCCAAGAGCAGGAGGATGGCCTTAAGGAGGCCCTGAAGCGGAGGGTTATTGAGGAGGATGAGCAGTCTGAAGATGACCCGACGCTGCAAGCCGAAATGCACGAGGAGATCCTTTACTTGCGGCAGCAACTCGATCACTTCGAGAACAAGGTCACTACTCTAAGGGAGGAAGCCATGACGAAGGAGCTCGAGAAGCGCAAAATGGCTGAGCACATGCGCAGTATGGCTGGCAATCGTGACGAAGCTTCTGCCGGCATGAAGGAAACGATCGATATGTGGCAGGATCTCTTGAACACCGAGACCAGTCGCAGAGAGCAGGCTGAGGAAGATCTGCGGAAGCTCCGGGAAGAGCTGACTTCGTTGCGGATCGAGCGAGCGTCGCCCGCTGCGCACAAGATGATGAAACGGCGGAGCAGACCGGGCACTGCTACGGATGAGTCTGGCTATACTAATGGTATTAATGGCACGCCCAGCGACTCGTCTGCTACCCTCGTCGAGTCACTGAGGCATGAGAATGCTGAGCTACGCCGGGACCTGGGTGCTCAGACTAGCATGTTGACCTCCCGTAATCGTGAGCGGGAGCGCTTGCAACAGGAGATAGAGGACCTGAAGCTGCTGCAGCTTAAGAGCGACGGCGGGAGGTCTGTGGCGGGCGAGAGCATCTTTGAGCGTTCCATCTCGCGAGCCCATCAGCGCGCACCTTCTCGGACGAGCGATCATACTCAAGCTACGCAAGTGACGGAGGCCGAGCGGGACGATTGGGATAAAAAGGAGGGTCAGCTCCGCGATCAGAATGCTGAGTTGAGGCTCAAATTCCAGGAGCTCGAGCGTACGCACGGCACTCATTTGCAGTATGTCTCAGCTCTGGAAGGTGACTTTCAGGAGATGGAGCAGGAACTGCAGGAGCAGGCGGAGGATTTACAGGCTTTGCAAAGGGAGCGCGACGAGGCGTTGCATGCCTTCGAAGACAAGGAATCTGAAATCCAGAAGCTGGAACAAGAAGCGCTCGGCGAGATTGACAAGCTTACTACGGAAGTCGAAAGCCTGGAAGCTCAGCTGCAGGATGCGCAGAAGCGGTCACAGAAGATCCAGACGAAGCTCGAGCACACGACGGATGGGTATAAGGGTCTGCAGGGCGAGCTGCGCGAGATCACGCAGAGCGTTATGAATCTGGAGGACGAGAAGCAGGCCAACATGCGCACGATGCAGACGCTCGAGCAGCAGCTCGCGGAGGCGGAGGACGAGATTGAGAAGTGGGAGCAGAAATGCAAGGAGTTGGATCAGAAGAGCCGGAAGCTCGAGATCACGCAAGAGAGCCTGCATTCCGAGATCAATTTCTTGCGGGAGGAGCAGGAGGGCGACAAGATCAAGATTGGGGAGTTGGAGGATGCGCTGAACGCTGCGCAGCAGACTATCCAGGATGAGCAGGAGAAGCTGCGGGAGCTGGAGGAGGCGATTGTGGATGAGCGGCAGCAGCGCGATGTGCTGGAAAATCAGTCGAAGGAGGAGGTGCAGAAAGTGCTGGATGATCTCAATACCGAGGGCGGGCGGACGAAGGATGAGGTGCGGAAATTGAGGCGGGCGCTTTCGGCCAAGGAAGTGGAAGCCAGTACCTGGAAGCAGAGGCTCGAGGAGCTGGAACAGGGCTTTCGGTCTGCGCTTGGAGAGCCGAATGGCACGAGGCAGAGCATGCTGGCTGAAGTCGAGCGATTACAGCGTGAGCTCGAGAATACCGCGAATACGCTTGACCGGGCGAAGATGGACGCGGCGGACAAGGACCGCTTGTTACGGCACCGCGATGGGTTGCTCGAGAGTACCAGTCTCGAAAGCCGCAGGTTGTCCGATCTGCTCGATAAGGAACGGGCGCACAGAAGGCACGACATGGAGCAGTTCGAGAAGTCCTCGCGCGGTCAAGCGACGCACATGCGGGAGATTGCGCACCACCAGTCCCGCGTGCTGGAGCTGGAGACGGCGTACAGCCAAGACAAGCGCAAGATGTCCGCCCTGGAGCAGCAATTCCGCGACCAGCTCGCCGAGCGCAACAACCTCCTCTTGGCGCTCTGGAACCGCCTCTCCACGCTTTGCGGTCAGGACTGGGCGCAAGCGCACAGCCAAGTCAATGGCGAGAATCCATCGGCAGACGTCATCCAGCGCAGCTTGACGGCTTTCACCAAAAACGTGCTAGCCGCTGTCAAGACCATTGAGGCACTGATTGGCAGTTTCAAGGTCCGCATTCGCGGCATCGAGAAGGACCTCTGGCGCGACTACAGCACCATCGAACATAACCTCGACATGCGCGTGCGGCGGATGGATGCTCTGGAGGCCGCGGTACGGGACACGCAACGCGCGATTGCGGAGAAGTCTGCCGCGGCGGAGGAGGCGGAGAAGCAGCAGCAGCAGCAATCGCGGCCTTCCGCCATACGCTCCATGAGCTCCAAGAGCATCATCAAGGGTAGCGAGGAGATCACCAAACTGAAATCCGAGGTCAAGCTGCTGAAAATGGAGCTGAAATTCCACCGCCAGCACCCGTCGCCCATGGCACAGCAGATGATCAACAATCAGACACCACTAAGCCCCGAGCACGCCCGACGGCAATCCAACGGCGGCGGCAGCACTTCGAATATTGGCAGCGGCGTGGGCAAATCCATCGCCCAGTCCTCCCCCGCCCGCGCGATCGTGGCCCAGCTCCTACGGCACCATAGCACGTCCGCCGTTGAGCAGCTGCGGTCGCACGCGCGCCACGACGGGGCGGAAGACAGTATGCGGACCGATGTCCCGCGACCGAGCCAGCAGCAGCACCAGCCCATCGTGCTGTCCACGCCCCCGATCCAGCCTAGTGAGCAGCGGTGGGCGCATAGGATGAAGGAGATGGAGAGGAGGTTGAAGGCGGAGAGGGAGGCGCGGTTGTTGGATCGGCGGGGCGCGAGGCAGAGGTTGGAGGAGGGAAGGCTGGAGAATGAGGAGTTGAGGGGCATGTTGGAGCGGGAGAAGGGGAGGCGGGAGAGTTATTTCGATGAGGTGGGGAGTGTGGCTGGGAGTGAGAGGAGGGAGAGTCGGGCGGGGACGGTGGGGGAGAGGGAAGTGGATTGAGGGTGATTGGACTTGATTTCACGTGGGATGAGGTTGTATGAATATCTTGGGTGGCGAGACGCTGGGTTTTGGGTTTCCGGCGCGTTAGCCGTTCTGTTCTCGCGGGCTTGACCGATACGCCCCGACGGCAGCGTGTATTGCTAGAGAGTCGGCTGGTATGTATCATACCTCACGAGCTTCATCGCTAGAACACCCCACCAGACTCAATCATAGCACGCGTATGCCCTACTCCCCTAGCCTCGGTACTCCAGCCAAGGCCACTGCCCATTACCCTCCCAAGCCAAAAGCGCAGCAGAAGACTCCTAGCCACCCCGCCCGCTCAGCCGCTGACGCTGCTGCCGCCCGTACGCCTGCTCCTGCCGCTCCGCCGTCTCGCCGAGAATCTGCGCCTCGATCTCCGCCTGGAAGCTGCTCTCCATTCCCACGTCGCCATGCTCCGCTTTCATCCGCATGAGCTCGTGCGCGAGTGTGCCCTCCCGAGGTTGCG
The DNA here is from genome assembly GCA_005059865.1 of Friedmanniomyces simplex. Classification (NCBI taxonomy): domain Eukaryota; kingdom Fungi; phylum Ascomycota; class Dothideomycetes; order Mycosphaerellales; family Teratosphaeriaceae; genus Friedmanniomyces; species Friedmanniomyces simplex. The sequence continues at coordinate 29,397 of NAJQ01000040.1, forward strand.
TATCGAGAGCCATAGAGTCGCCGTCGCTGTTGCCGTTGAGATTCCCGGGATCCGCGTCGGCGTCGGGGTGAGGCTCGTACCGAGTGTGAGGGCCGGTGTACGGGTACGGCTCCGGATGCTGTTGCGCCCAGTCGTGCATACTCTGCATGATTTGCGGGTCGACGGGCATGCCTTCGTAATCGTCCCCGGCGACGGTGGGGGGAGCACGGTAGTGCATATTCGCCGTGGGAGCTGGGCGTTGCTGGTCTTGGCTGGGAGGCGGCAAGGCGTTCCCGTCTTCCAACCCATGACCGTCCGTCATAGCATCTGCACCAGCTTCAGCCTGCTCCATCTCAAGCTCTGGCTCGTCGGAGACGGTCCGCTGCGGCTCAGGCACAGGACTATCGTCCGCTCTCGCCACGACAATCTCGCTATGACTCCTCGTCTGCGAAGGCTCCGTCGACTCCTTTCCCTTCCGCGGCTGGCGATCTAAATACGCCTGGCTCGGTTTCGGCGCCGTGTCTTTACACTCCGCGCAATTCCTAATCGCCGCGCTGACCGTCTCCTTGATGCGAACCCAGTGGTACTTCTCCGCGATACCCGCCGTGGTCTTGTTGATGCCGCCGTGGTTCGTCGCGTGCATAGCAGATGCAATCTGGTATTGCTTATGCGGGTCGGAGACCACTTCCTTGCCCTTTAGCATGAGTTTGTCTTCCTCGCCGTCGCCACTTCCGGTCGGGTTCGGGATGAGACGATAATGCGTCGCTGCACTTCTGAGCCGGGACTTCTCAGCGCGATCGCTGCCGTTCGGGTACGTGCCAGTCTTGAGGTAGAAGCGGATCTTGTCGAAGCGCTCCTCGCTCACGTACTCGTCGCCTTCGCCACCCAGGTCGCGGCCGAAAATGATGGCGTCAATGAGTTGATCCGGAAAGGACTTCAGATTCCCGCACCCTTTCACGCGTCCAATGCGCTTGAAACCCAGCCCGTCCCAAATTCTTAGCGAGGCAACGTTTGTCTCGTAGACCAGGTTGAAGACACTGTACGTGTACCCCAACCGTGGCGCCCACTCCAAATACCCCTCCCCCATCAACCTCCCTACCCCACGATTCCGCGCCGCATCCGTGACTAGAAACCCACCATTACACACATGACTGCTGCGACCAGGGTAATTCGGCTTGACGTAGAAGCTGCCTAGACACTCCTTCGCCCAGTCCACGCCCCGCTCCTCCATCTGCGTCACCTCCTCCACGCTCTGGATATCGCCTAGCAGCATCACGGCGCCGAAGTTGGCGAACCAGTAGGGTCCAAAGGAAGAGAGGGGCATGGGCGTCATCATTGGGTAGGTGTCGCCCTTTTCGATCTCACGGTTTAGCAGCTCGCAGAGGTATGCGGTGAGTTTGTACGGGGCCTGTTGGGGGGAGAAGAAAGGGACCAGGGTGGCGATTGTGACGCGGTCGCGGAGGGTGACTTGGCGGAGGCCGATGTCCGGTGGGAGGGGGCCACAAGGGACCGGGTACGGCGGGGCGCCGGAGACGCGGTAGATGGCCGGCGCGGTCGGGTCGTCGAGCATGGCCGGCATGATGGGCGGGTGCGGTGGCCTTCGAGGTGGCCTTCGAGGCCAGGGGGTGCCGTATTCTACATGGTTAGTTCAGTCTTCGATACTACTTGCGCTGAGCATGAGGAGCACAGCATCCAGAGCTCCCGTCTATGGCCGCTCATTCTCGGGCGGCCATGGTACAAGGCTCCACACAACAAGTGATATGTGTTGTGTTGTGGGAGAGCATGCTGGAGGTGGGAGGCAGATGGGGTGGACGTACCAGTCAATATTCGCCAGCACAAATGGTCACGGTGCAGCTGTCAGAACCGTCGAAGTTCACGACGCCAAGGCTCGGTGACAACAAACGTCGCCGCCAGCGTCTCCCGCATAAGACACTACACTATACTTCCGGAGATAGTTACGCTGCCTGAACGCCTTTTCGTGGCTGGCGAGACGAGTGTAAGCGCTAGTCAACAGCTGAAGCATCTCCGAGACCTATATGTTTCGAGAAATGTATATAGCGCTATACCGGAGCATGGCAAAATTCGGTGCCACGGAGAGGGCCGCCAACGTCCGTTGCCACCGAGACTCACCCGGAAAACATCTTGGCGACAATTGGCACAGAGAAGCTGTCGAGGACTGCGTACGGCTGATATATATACTACATCAGCAGGCGACGGCGACATCGCTCCCCGTCCCAGAGAGCCCCGACAAGCCCACGCACGCGCCCATGCGTGCCCAGCAGCCACATATACCACGCCCGAGACGCCATCGCTAATCTACAAGTCTACCTACGTCTCACGGGGACGACCCGGGCTGCAACCGACCGCGGAGCCACCACCCCTGCGCTTATCATCGTGCAGCACGCCGGAGATGCTGCCCTTGGCGGTCATAACAGGCCCCTTCTGCCCAGCTCCGGGACCCTCAATGGCCTCACCGATGAAGTCCTATTTCGCCACGGCAGCACTGAGGACCTGCGTCCGGAAGAATGCGCCCTTGGTGCGCTCAATCACCTGCTGGTATACGCTCATCGGCGGGTGGTTCATGATGACCGTCCCGGCCTGGTAGTCGATCTTGGCATCGACCCGCGTGTCGCGGATGAGGTTGACGATCCATTTCTCGCCCTCGTCGCTAGAGAGGCCGAGACGCATGGAGAGGTCCCTGCAAGTAAAGTCAGTGAGGCGTAGACAAATATTGCGGTACACGAGCTTACTTGATGTCGATGCGCTGGTGAATCTTGCAGTAGCTCTCCGAGATCAAGTGGCGCGCGGCGTCCAAGAAGGAATCCGCGGAGCCGGCGAGGAAGAAATCCGCACGGAGGATCTCGTCGGCCTCGCTCAACCGCTTCTGCGCCTCCTCGAAATCGAAGTCGACATACAGCGCTTTGACAAAGGCCGTGACGGGGTCACTGTACTCGTACTGCTCTTGCCTGACGACCCGCACGAGGTCCTTGAGCTGCTTCTGGTAATTGCCGTACAGGTAGTTGGTCTTGTTACCCGGGCGGCTGCGGTTGGTGATCACGGCCGCGGTCAAGTAGCGCAGGATCCAGGGGCACGAGACTTGAATGGTGTTGATGTAGGTCGGGCTGAAGAAGAGCTCGGTCAGAGTGTCACGGGCGGGCTCGTGGTTGAAGAGCGGGAAGAGACTCCAGTGGATGAGCCAAGTGCGGTGTTCGAGCTGCGCCAGCGGATTGTTGAGCAAGCGGCCGTCGATGCTCTCCTTCAGCTTCTGAACCTCCTCCAGCGCGGCTTCCCAGTTGGTAGTCAGGATGTCGCTGGCGAGCTTGCCCCAGGTGGCGGCGTTGACACGCTCGTTGTCCGTCGACAGAATGCGGTACCGGTAGAGTAGCTCGGAGGCGCTGTCGTAGTCGGCGCAGGAGTACTGGAACTGGCCAAACTCGTAGAGTTGCTCCACCATCTGCGGCGTCACGTCGTGGTTGTCCTTGAGGTACTTCATGTTGCTCTCCTTGTCGCTACGCAGGTTTCCCACCACATCCGCATCGGCAAGAAGATCTTGTATCTTGTTGGTCTCTTCTTGAAACTTGGCCAGCTTCTCGAGGACTTCATCGCGCTTCTTGGCGAACTCAGCAGGCGGCTCCGGGAGGTCGTGGAGCTGTGCATAAAGGTCGCCGACGAAGTCGCACATGTTGGTGTTCTTGAGCAGTTCATACTTGAGAGCGGTGGTGTTCTCCGCATCCTGGTCGTTGAGGAGTGGGAAGATGAGGTGGCGGTCGAAATGCGGAAGCATCTTGGGCAAGACAGGGGCGGTGGAGGCAGTCATGGTGGTGAAGGAGGTGGTCGTGGAGGCGGTGTTGTCGATGTGAGAGATGTGCTCTCGTCGAAATATCATTTACACTCGAGCGTGGGGCAGTCGTGAGGATGTGTAGCCTGAGGCATAAACTCTGTATCGAACTCTGAAGCTCCCTTCGTTCAGACGACGGCGTTATTGAGGACCTGCACTACCACGGTACACTCTCCACTCAGCAGGCATGGCGGGGATACCTGCGAGGACCATGACCTTCCAGCGCCAGCTCTGCCGCTCCGCCACCACCTCCACCCCCCTCACCACCGCTTTCCCGAAGCCCTCCCTCGCGCCATTGCAGTTCCGCCGCAACGTCCAGCAAGACATCGCCATCACCCGCACCGGCAAGCCCATCATCCGCATCTCCGGCGGACGAAGCAGCTTAGGCGGCCACACCGCCACCGTCTTCGGCGCAACCGGCTTCCTGGGCCGCTACATCGTCAACCGCCTCGCCCGCGCCGGCTGCACCGTCGTGGTCCCCTTCCGCGATGAGTACGCCAAGCGACATCTCAAGGTTTCCGGCGACTTGGGCCGCGTGGTCTTTATCGAGTACGACCTGCGCAACACGACCTCCATTGAAGAGTCCGTGCGGCACTCGGATATCGTGTACAACCTCGTAGGCCGGGACTACGAGACCAAGAACTTCGACTTCGAGTCCGTGCATGTGGAAGGCACGAGGCGGATTGCGGACGCGGTGGCAAAGTACGATATCGACCGCTTCGTGCAGGTGTCGTCGCATAGCGTGCACCCGCAGTCTCCTTCCCGATACTACCGGACGAAATACCAGGGCGAGCAAGTCGCGAAGAAGATCTTCCCGGAGACGACGGTGGTGCGGCCGGCGCCTATGTTTGGGTTCGAAGACCGCCTGCTGCACCGCTTGGCGAGCGCGAGTAACTTGCTCAGCAGCAATAACATGCAGGAGCGCTTCTGGCCTGTGCACTGTATCGATGTCGGTGCAGCGCTGGAACAGATTGGGCTGGATGACAGCACCGTCGGGCAGACCTACGAGCTTCACGGACCGAAAGAGTACAGCCTGATGGAATTAAAGGAAATGGTGGACCGGGAGATCTTGAAAACGCGGCGGCATATCAACGTGCCCAAAGCCATCATGGCGCCCATGACCGAGATCCTGAACAAAGTCTTGTGGTGGCCTGTTGGTAGTCGTGACCAAGTGGAGCGCGAGTACCTCGACCAAGTCATCGACAAGAACGCCAAGACGTTCAAGGATTTGGAGATGGAGCCGGCGGATATTGCGAACTTCACTTTCAAGTATTTGGTAAGTCTCTCCACCACAATGAACACGGGATAGAGGTTCTAGTATACGCTGTGAATGTCAATGCTAACGAGTGTTTCCAGCAACATTACCGCAGCTCAGCATACTACGACTTGCCACCCATGACGGAGCGGGAGAAGCGGGAGGAGAAGAAGTACTTACACGTCCTGGACGACCAATAGAACGTTCGGGTTCTCTTCCTACACAGGTCAAGGCGTTTGTGGAAGGAAGGTCTGTATTTGAAGCTCTCACAGTTCAGTGCCAAGACTTGTACATATGAGAAAGTACAGACTTTACAAGAGCAGAGCGCCAGTGCCTGTGACGGGTGTGTATGTGCGGCTTGTTTGTGGATATGAACTGAAATCGCCCACCAGCAGCGAGGTTTGCAGGCACTTAGGTTCACGTCGCACGAAGAACGGACACCGAAAGGCACTAGGGACGCCTGACTGCAGTATACGAAGTGCGCAACAGCCTGCATGCGGAGCGGTGCTCTCTTCTCTCAAGCAGTATCAGACTTATCACCACCCTTCTTGGGAGTTTCAAGCTCTTCCCATGGACAAGACACCCTCGATTTAATGCCCTCGCAGTGCCGCAGTCCCGGCCCGTGCCTTTCTAATTCCTGGACCAGCGAGGTCAGAGCAGTGCTGCGGCGCCCACCTTCTCGCTTTGTCCGCGAGGCATATCACTGTTGTCGGTCAGACACTTGTGCTGCTGCGCCTCTGAAACCTGGAAAGGGAAGAATGATAGCTGCGCCTCCGATAAGCGGTAAAGCAATATAGGTGCTCGCACGGAGGGGGCCGGACTCTCAACCCGCGAGCTGGTGGACGAGGTGATACTCGAGCAGGCGACGGTACGTATACCGAGCCTTGTCGCCCTTGACTTCTGTCGGCGAGACTCGCCGACGACCTTGTCACCCAGTGGTACGTAGAAGCAGACGGTCATCAGTCACGTCTAAGGAACAATTGATGGCAGCGGTTACGTGTGTTACGTGGGCGAGGAAAGAGTAGTGAAGGGGGCTGCTGTGTACAAGCGATGTGAGTGGCGTCAAAGTCTTGCTCGTGAGAACGTACAGCATGTTTTCGAAATGTCCCACGACACGGCTAATGTTAACGATGAGGATTGACAAAGGTAGATGATGTTTGATGTTTTTATTCTGATTAATCGTTACTTGAGTTGCGATTGGCATTACGATACATCCCTCAAGTGCGCTTGCCGCGCAGCAGGGTATCTATGGGAGTACCAAAACCCCACCAACTCTCGGACACCTTTCGCAGTAGACCCGTGTACCCCAACAGGTCTCTGCTATCCAACTCGACTCCGTTGAGTTGGCCTGCCAGCCACATGCCCGTCTAAAGCAAACGCCGGTAGTCCCAAGTCGTGTGCGGTCGTGTCTCGTACCGCTCATCCCGTGAGCAAAGCCACTGGGCGTGGGTGAGCGAGTCTGTTGTACAGATGAATCGCAAGGCGACCACCAGTGTCGAATAATACAAGGGTCGGTCTGGGCACCAAGAGACCAACAGCAATATTTGCTGGAGAGGGAGGGGGTGGGCCCCAGGCGTGAGGCGGAGTCAACCACGACAATCGCCAAGCTTGAACGTCGTCATGCTTGAATGGCAACTCACCGCCCGGCAAGGAGCAGCTTTTGACCAAGACCGACGGCCAGTGTGTCTGGACAGATCGGTAGTGATGACGGTCCTCCATCCTCTAGGTGAGTGTCAAGCTTTGGTGCACTGAAGCGTACAAAACTGAGGTTGTGTCGCAATCCAAGCAGTTCAACTACAGCCTTCGGTCAAGGGTACCGCCGGGCACGAGTATTCAGACTTCAGAGGTCCAAGGTGATGTATCTTGAGCAGATCCTGGCGATGATGAGTTGTTCTCTCATGCTAGCCAACGAACTTTTCTACGCTAACGATGGCTCCTCCTGGGACAGCGGGTCCGGAATGTTCAGCATAGTATTGAAGTCCAGGTCCTGCGGCGTGACATTGCCACTCCCGTCAAAGTTGCCCTTGAAGATATCACTGCCATATCCCGAATCGAAAGCCATGCCGTACCCGTACTGAGGCGTCTGCGGCGTATAAGCCGGGTCCGTGAACGCGGACTGCGGCGAAGCCATGAAGCTGCTCGGGTCGAAAGCGGTGAAGTTGGTGTCCAGCGACGGGGCCCCCAAGGTCTGGTTCAAGCCATCCAGCCCGGACTGCGAAGCGTTGTTACGCGGCTTGCCGTTCGGGTTGTAGGAGTAGTTCTGGGGGCTGAACATCATCGACATGCTGGGGTCGAGGGAAGAAGAGCCGGCGAGCATCTGTTGGGCCTCCATGGGGAGCGTCAGAGTGAACGGGTTCATGCCGGCATTCATCTGTTGCTCGAAGCCTGCAGCGAAAGGCGACGATTGCATGTCTTGTTGTGGCAGATATGCACGCTGCTGCTGCTGCTGCTGAGGTTGGTTCTCAGGCGGTGTGGGCACCTGCGTTGGCGAATTACCCTGGTTGGCATACGTATGAGGCGTCGCAGTGTTGCCGGATGAACCAGTGCGCGGGACGTCTGGAGAGCCATGTGGAGGCGAAGTCACCTTGCCTTGCTGAGACACGGGAGTGACCGGCACAACTGGTTGCACTGGCAGCGACATGCGTCGGTCGTCAACCGGCTTGGCCTCCACCGGGCTCGTCTGCGCAGACTGCGAGTGCTGCTGCTGGAACTGGGGAGCGTTTTGCGGAGTACCGACCGACAGAGGACGACCGTGGCTGTGATAGCTGGGTTGCATGTTGTGTTGCGGCATCGGGTAAGGCTGCTGCCTGTAGTTCGAAGCCGTCCTGTTGTAAATCTGCGGCGGCATCATCGAGCCCTGGGGGTATGCAGGGTGTTGTTCAGAATAACTCATATATCCAGGGTTAACGTATTGGTGGCCAGGTTGGAAGGCGTTGTTCATCTGCATACCGTCTACGGCAGCGTTGCCGACTGCCTGTCTCATTGCCATCTGGTTGATAACGTAGGACTGAAGACGTCGACTAAAGTCTGCGTTCTGGGTCTGGAGGTGGGCGGTCAGACGTCGATACTGCATGGGCAGGTCGTCGTCTTCCTCCTCGTACATCTCCTCGTTGATGACATCCTGTTCAGTGACGCGAAGCGAACGACCAGTCTGACGCTTGTGGATCTCAGACGCTCGTCTGGCAGACTCAACGCGCGCCTCGAGGCTTCGGTCGCTTCGGCGTGATGCGGCGATGTATGCGCGTTCTTGGTTCTCCTCGTGGGTACGTTCCGTCTTCATCGGCTTGATCGACGCCATACTTGTGCGTACGGGAGGCATATTGATAACTGTATGACGAGAACGCCAAGGTCAGCAACGGTGCTATCGTGGTGATGCGGAATACGTACTTGTCAAAGACCTGACCGGTATGGATATGTAACGTGTGTTTGATTGAAGTGTCGGTGCAAGAAGAGAGGAGAGAGCGCGTCAGATATTCGACGGTCAGGAGCTTTAGTGTGCTCGGTGGGCCAAGGGCAGGAGCGAAGAGCTTTCTGAGCAGGTGTCGTCCTAGAAAGTGTAGATGACCGTTGCGAGAACTAAGACTGGCTGTGGTAATGGTTGAGGTGCGGGGAGCTTTCCAAGGGTGGAGTGGCGGAAGTACGTTGGCTTCGGTATCGCACAGAGACAGGAATATCAGTTCAAAGTTGAGAGGTTAACCTCAATTTGTCTAATAACAAATGTCACTCAAGAGGGGTGCAACGAGATTGAGCTGGGAGTGCAACGGAGAGAAGGAGAGGGTTGCGAGGGACGGGCGGTGTCTTGTACGCAAACCCAAGCCGCCCCGGAGACAAGTGCGCCCAGCGCAGTAGCTCGCGAAGCTAATAATCAGCGAGCTCTGCCGTGACTTGCTATGGGCGCATGTTGCTCCACCGAGGCAGATTGCCGCGCAGCGATCTCGTTCGGCACGATGCACTTCCGTTATTCTCCTTCCCGTTCTTCTCCAGCGCCCGGTCAGCGGAGCGCCTCCACTCTCGCTTTGGTGGAATCGGGCAATTTCCGTCGAGCGTTCTCTGGAGCTGGAGATAGCATGACAGTTCTTCGTGCCACCCCATACGCCATTGGGCCATTTTAGCGTATGGTGTTCCGATCGTCTGGCGGTGGTACAGAGATTTGGCCCGCGAAGTAGTGCGGTTTTGCCCGTTACTCCTCACTTCGCGTAGTCAGACGGGACCCCCTTCGTCATGGCGTTACTTTATGGACACTAGCGGACGCCTCTCCGCTCACGGCGCCAGGGGTGTTCCAGATCTTGACAGCCCAGGTTTAACCGACTCGATCGTAGTAGCATCAATGCCCTGAGTGCATTCTTGCATTCTTGCGCCCATGACCAGCAATGCGTCTCAGCTACACCGAGCGGTACATAGTCCACTGCTCCAGCCTTAGATACTGTGGGCCTTCTCGACCGATGAGCTGGCCCTGCTACGGAAAGACGCGGAGGCTTCTTGGACGAGACGAAGCCGAAATTGCGTTGATTGGTGCGCCTGGCGAGAGATCCCGCAGCAGAGGCTAAAATAGTGACCTCTATCGCGATCCTAGTGTGGGTGCACGGCGCGTGGTGCAGCGAGCCGTTACCCTTGCTTTGTCGATCTTTTTCCTCCGAGTATCCGGTTGCTAGGCTGACAACAGAGTCTGTCCTTGACGCAGCGTCTGCCCCGACACATTTCTCAGAGCGAGGAACGGTCTTCCGTCTTGTGTGGACGCCTTACCGCAGCCTCAAGGGAGTTCGTAAAGAGGGACAGCCTGCCACGACGCCTTCGTGAATCCCTTGCAGGCAGAAGCGAAATTCGATCCCCTATGAACGTGCCTGCAGGCACATCCCTGCCGACACCCTCGGAGCGTCGATGGGCCTCCACCTTAATCTATGAAATCGGAGATTCTGCGGGAGGGAAGCGTTGGCATCGATATGCCCGAACGTGCATGCGGCGTATGCGTGGCTTGCATAAGAGCTTCGTGTTTCAGCAGTCGGGTTTGCATCATTCTAGGTGTGACGTTGCTGCGAGGGTTGTCCTTCTCATGCCTGAGAGTTACGACGGTCTTGGCGCTTGACGTAACGGTTTTCCACGAGACCGACGAGAGCGACTGCAGTTGTAAGAAAGGAGCATGGCAGCCCATAGGAAACGTCGACGAGCATGCGACGCCTGCATGCTGCGGACGGTCGCCCAATGCGTCTGCAGCTCATGCGGTTGAGCTCCGAGAAGCCCATCCTTGGCATGTGATTGACGCTCTTTACGTCTGATAACCCAAACCACTTCGAACGGCGGTGCCTGTCGGACAACGTGTTTGCGTGCGCCAGAGATTCCTGCAGCTTGATTCCTTCGCTGAGGCGAAGCAGAGGCTCCAGCGCTGTGCTTAATCGACGACAATATATCTATGCTGCAAGCAAAGCTCCCTTCCGCCCACCGTACAGTAACCAAGTCAATGTGATGAGCTACAAACCGAGACGACATCGACGGGATGCTGGTGTTGTTACCTGCATCACTGCGGTTCAGTGGTCGTCAGACTGTCGAGCATTGGTACAAACACCGCGTTTTTAGCGATTGAAGCTCGTCCCCGTTACACCAGATCGGGTTAAAAGGTCTGCAGGGAACCCAGCGACCGGGTTGCGTTGCCGCATCCCGATCAAACCTGCCCCACACACGCCGTGACGGCGTATCTAAAGAGGAGAACTTGGAGCGCGGTCTCAGGACATTCCTCAAGCTTGAGCATCAGCGCTGGCATCCAACCGTGCTGCACAGCGGTGTACATCGCCGCAGGGGGGAAGGTACCCTGGTACGTTCGAGCGGAGGCGGTCTGTGGCCCCGGCGATATGGGTCAGGCCACGCACCACCGTCAAGGTTTCCCCGCGATGCGAAGTGATGGTGGCGTTCCCGACATCGTGTCGGACTGCGATGCTGCGCGACGTTCCCTTCGCGACGAACGGAGTACATACATTCGCTATCAGCCTGGGGTGCAGCGTCTGCGACAACGGTCACGGCAGCTTATCAGCTCGACTCTCGAGGGATGCTCAGCTTAGACCATGCTATCCTCTTCACATGCCAATCCTCGAGCTCGCTGAGCTGGTGAAGGCAGTGGATCCCCTGACTTCCGCAAGTAGTACTTGGGTGGCGTTGAGAAGGACGGTACGGATGTCGAACTTGGAACTCCTGAGCCGTTCGTGCAGCGAGCCTGCGTCGGAGGCTGGGCTTCTCGAATAGGACATCGTGGCTGTGAAGGTCAGGGCAAGACACTCGCTTCCTGTGCGCGACCGTCGCGCTGATCATTCCTTGCCCTTGATTCGCCGGCGAGCGAGTAGATACCGTCAAACAATACACCTGTGCCTGAGAAGATTGCGCCCCTCCTTGCCGCTCTCGTAATCCTGGGCGTGGCTTTGAACAACATCGTACGAGTCGGGGATCTTTTGCAACGGTGCATGAGTGTTGACTGCGTTGCACGAGATTGACGATGGTGTTTGCCCGTGTTATACTGCGAAGAAGTACATGTAGTCATGTACCCAATGCGCTTATGCAGACTAAGCTCGCCGCTCCACCGAACAACATTCTGGGGACGGGCAGCCCGCCGAGGTATTCTCCGAACTCTGTTTTACGTACCTACCTCTTGCGTCCAAGGCCGAACCACCCTCCGCAATCAAACGAAGCCGACGTCCTCCTTTCTTTGCGCAACACCCTTGAGGCTTGATCGACCAACGGTCCAACACCCTCGCTCGCATGGACCACGTAAATTGCACAATCTCTGGCCCACCGATAACCGAGAAGATCTCACCCAATTTCAGACACTATCCTGACTGACGGTGGGGCGGAGGATTCTTCACGGCGCTGACTCCGTACGCCGTACTACCCTGCTAGACAATGCGACCAATGATGTCGACTACATCTCCACCGAACCTCATCCACGTGTTCTCGTAGCTCGTACAGAAAACACAGCAGGTCACAGAGCCCCATGACCGACAGTATGGTGGACAAGCAGGTGAATCGTGCGTCCGCTGAGAGCAAAAGCAGCAGAAACCGTGACAGACTCAGCGTAACATTGAATGTACACCAATATATGCCAAGCAACCAGTCCAACATCGCGTTTCCATCCTCCACCAGATATCATCCTCAATCTGCAATCTCAGCCTTCTCAATGCATCGTTCGAGCCGGTATATTGACGTAGGTATAGTTGCGTTGCATAATCCTTCCGACGAGAACAGCAAGACGACCTCCAGTCGGACCTAGCGAGACGTCGACAATATCAGTGGCTGGGCCGGCGGTATCTTTTCGACGTGTTGAGTCAGGCTCGTCGTGGGAAGATGTCTGGCCATGCCCGCCCGGAGGTGACTTGCTTGAGACGTAGCAAAAGCGTGAGCGGAGGAGGCGCATTGTTGCCGGTAATCTGTTGTAGTTTGCCATGAGCCTGACGAAGTGATACGCGGAGAAGGCGTATGCCCGCTCGTGTGATGTTTGTCGATTGTCATCAGGCGAGGCGGAATGGAGGGCGGAGAGAAGGTCCTTGAGGTTTAGGTCTCGAGTTAGAGAGAGCTTTTCGGGGTTGGGCAGCGCGCCTGCCGCATATGGCGAAGTGATGGTGAAAAGTGGTGAAGCGAAGGTATGTTGAGAAGTTTAGCCCAGTGGCCGTGCCCGGTAGCTCGTAGCGTGATAGAGCCAGCCATTAGTCGTCGGTGTGACTTTGTGTGGTGAGTGGTAACTCGTTGCCACGGTCCTCGTGCATTAGATGGCTCGACTTTCAGGCACTTCTCCCTGCTGCATCAATTCTGCCGGTCCGGTCATAGTCGACAGCGGCATATGCGTTGCGTTTTCGACTGCTGCGTTGAGTGTGCTTGTGTGCTGACGGGAGACGTTAGCAAGGACAAGCAGGTCAGCCGCCAGATAATACTCACCAAAAGCACCGAAAAACCGCGGCTCGCAACAGCCCAGCTCGCGTTCATGTCAACGTTGAAATTGACGCCGACTCGCAGCTCCCTTCCGCCTATGACTTGATATGCTTCGTATTTGCCTCCCTTCAAAAGCCTCCTGTCCCTTGTGCAAGCACCGTCGAGTACCTCCAAGCATGACCCGTCTTCTCCCACCGTTGCCATACTCCCGTCGCAGCTCACGAGCAAGCAAAAGTCAAAGTCCACGCATAGCAGCATCCATGCTGCTTCTTCTCCACAGCTTTCCCACTAGGCCCTTGAGCCATGCCTTACCCTGACCTTCGACGGTTCCTGCATGAATGCCGGGTTGTCCCTATCACCTTCCCAGGCGACCCTTGAGCCTCTTCAGCCATCCTCCACCGCAGGTAAACAACTGAACCCTTTTGTCAGGGTCATGAGCCGGGGGCCTTTTTCTTTTGCCGCCTCAAGCCCCAGTACTTCCCATGGCTGCAATGATGCACCTCCTTATCCGCATAATCCGCTGATAGCCCTTACTTTGGTCCTTCCACGCCCTGGACCACTCTCACAACTCCACGGAGCTTCGCAGCACTAAGACCTAGGAGCGGCGACCGCCCCCACGACCGCGACCACGATCATGACTACGATCATGACCTCCACGGCCACGAGGGCCGCGGTTATTGCCGCCGCCGCGACCATGCCCACGGCTGCTGGATCCCTCGTGGCTCCCTCTATCCGGCTGGGTAAACATGTTCGTCTCCGGCGGCGGGGGGACGCCGTCGACAGTGCTCCCGGGCACATGGCGCAGCCTGTACCGAGGGGGCATGCCGGGCTGCGGTGAATGGGGGCCGCGGCCTGGTGGAACCAGCTTGCGGCAGCCGGGAGGTGGCGCTCTCGGCATCACACGGCTGTCGAAAGCACGGTTAGTGACCTTTCCGCCGGACGGCGCGTGTGGTGGCTGGGAGACCCTTGACCGCGACGCAACCAGTGTCCAGTTCTGAGCAGTCGAGGAGGTGTTCTGCTCCCGAGCCCTGAAGGGCTGAGGAAAGGTTGACCGCGCAGCAGTCAAGGAGGATTTCAGCTCCCCAGCCCCCAAGGGCTGAGGATAGGTTGACTGCGGAGCAGTCGAGGAGGTGTTCTGCTCCCCAGCCCCGAGTGGCTGAGGATAAGCTGACTGTCGAGCAGTCGAGAAGTGTTTTTGACGGCTGAGAGGTCCCTGCCATCCCGAGGTCAGACATGCGCCGGAGCGGGGAGGAGGTGGTTTTGCTCCCTCGTCCAAGAAGGACGAAGGATAAGGGAGAGAGCGCTAAGGCGCAGTGGTGGTATACCAGCTGCAAAGACCTTTGGAAGGGACACGAAGTTGCCAACGGCCCTGTGCGATACGCGAATTCTGAGGGAAGAAAGGAGAGAAGGTGCAACTGCGAAGCTGAATTTTGGAAGGGCAAGGTGGGAGTGGCCTGTGCGCCGCGCTTGACGGCGAGGTGTCGCCGATACTCCGATGTTGACGGTGACGACAAGGGAGCTTTGATTGGCCGACGGGAGCATGTCGCGTGTAGGCTGTTGGGTGGAATCGCTTGCGTCCCCGTCACATCAGCTGCGCTGAACAACATTTCTTGTTCATCTTGACCACGAGGCTGTACCTCACGCCGGAGCAACCTACATCATCCGCCCGAAAGCCAAGGCGTGGGCAATGCCAACGAGCTGGGTTTTCATCACCGGCGCAACACATCCACAGCGCCCAAGGTCCGTGATATCAAGTTCAAGTCGACAGCGGACACCTTCTCGCCTGGCGGACATCGATATAGTTTCCTCCCCGGACCACGGGACAAACCCGTCTTTTGACGTAAGACCACTGTGGGAGTGCTGGATCCGTGGGGTCTGACTACGTATGAGTGAAAAGAGCCCCAAATGCATGGTCCTGGCCGCGCCAGCATTGTCGCCAAACGAGTAGGCTGCGTCTGTACAGCTTGTCAGTATATGCCACCTGATCCCAGGTCTTTACTCTCAGGAGAGTGAACAGGAAATGAACAGACCGTACCGAGACGAAGCTGGACATGGCAAGAGAATCTGGCCTAGCAAGAGGACACGGGCTCCGGCTTTGGTGCACAGAGAGACGTTCTATAGCGCTCAACCCATCCGTCCTACTCTAAACGAGGTACGGCGATGCAACAACCATCAAATCTACAAGCCTGTGCCCATGAGGCTGTATGTCCTTCGTCTCCTTTCCAGTCTCACGGAAGTAAGTCGTGGAGGCCCCGTTGGCCCGCCACGTCTCCATACCCACCTTGCGTATACCGCACTCCCGACGTAACGCCTACACCAGCGATGCACATCTATTCATTTGCGTCTTTCTTCCCTTCCTCAACCAGGCATTGATGGCCATCTACGAGCAAACGGAGATGGGAGGTAAGGACGTAGGCGTGAGCCCGAAAAGAACGGTGTTACGGTTTCGTCTCGCGGGTACCGTAAGGAAACATTCTAGCAACTGCATTCTCATAGAAACGATGGAGCACAGTCCGCAATACGAAATATATGGATTCGAGTTGCTCGACGTTGGGAAGGAGCTGCGCCAAGACTGTACCACGGCATATTCCGCGAAATTGCCTGCGTGGTCACGTGAAGGCGGGAATCAAATGCAGTTTGCAGACATCTTTACACAAAGAGGCAAACCAACAAGCACAGCAACGGTGGCTCACATTACTGCAAGGGTACGTGGAGTACACAGCTGCAACGAGCCGTTATGAGTCTACCAAAGTAAAGTACAACACTACATGTATCTGCCCGTCTCCAAAGTCCTCACTTCATCACGTCAAACCTTCCGATGCCACTCCTCCCCATGCTCGACCCAAGCCTCCTCCGCCTGCTCGGCTTCCTGCACCGTCATAAGCAACGTACGCTCGGCAATCTCCTCCATGAGCGGGAGACCGCTCGCTGCGTCGCGGGGAGGTGAGCCGGAGTCCTCGGCGCTGGCCACGAGAGGGCCGTGCTCGCGGTGTGATAGTCCAGTGGAGGAAGGATTTGTTGAGCCAGTGCCGAGGAACGTCAATGACTTGAGCAGCTCGTCCGTGGCGACGTCTTTCTTGCGCAATAACTGCTCTTCAAACTTCTTGTCGGTGAGTTGCTCCTCGTCCCGCAAGTACTCCCTACGACGTTCACCACCGCCGTGACGCTCGAGTGGATAGCCGAACCCCTCAGCATACTCCTTCTTGACAGAAGCCGCGCGGGTCCCAAAATATTTCAGATCCTCCGAATCATCCCCCCTATCCACCCCCGGCTTCCGCATAGCACCCGCCCAGGCCGGAATCGGATATTTCTCCTTCTTCTTCTGACGCGGCGAGGGCAACATATGATCCGGAGTCCTCTCGACTCCCTGGAACTCATACAATGCCGTCTTGTTCAGGTTCGTCATATGTTCTACCGGCACGCGCTTGAACTTCCGGTCCTCCCACGTTCGCAGGTAGAGACCTTCCTCGCGGAACGCTTTTTCGTGCTCAGGTGCTAGGTGCTGGGTGACGATTTCCTGCCAGTAATCATGTTTAGGATCATTCGGGTTGTAGATGAAGCGGTGGTAGGCGTTGAGGTCGTCGGTGCTCATGGTGTGGATGGAGATCTCGTCGACCCAGAATGCTGCATTGTCGAAGTGGATATCGTCTGCAGTGGAGATAGTGACGCCGGGGACATTCTGGAGAGCGTTCAGCTCGTAGGTATATAAGATGAGAACACCCATGGCGGCTGCGGGGTGTGTGGTGTTGATCAACGGGAAGATCGCAACCAGACCTTCGACATCTGGCTTAGGGCGTTTCGGGGGATAGTCGAGTGGCGACATGGAGGTAGGCTGTGACTGATTGGAGGCTTGAGTGGCCATCGTGTAGGTGTGGTGTTTTGGAGTGTCCGGGGTTGGTGGTTGGTGGGTGGTTGTGGAGAAGTTTGGGTTCCGCTGGTGGGAAAGAGCAGCATAAGTATGCCACATGTTCGCCATAGTCACTGTCGCGCACGCAGACCACCACGAGCGCCGTGACATAGGGCATCAGCCGCCATCTGTTTGCCAGCCACAGCAAGCCCGCAGTCCCGTGGTGAGCAGCATCATGCCAGTCGCCTGCCCTCACTTGAACCGCACCATGTTCTTCACCCGCTTCGCGAAGTTCCCAAACCACGTCCGACTCGGCGCCTCCTCCAACTCCCTCGCCAAGTCAGTGTAATGGTTCGGGTTGCTCGCAGGCTTCATCAGTGACTGCGGGAGCGGGAACTGCTTGGTGAAAGTGTTGTCGAGTAGCAAGTAGGCGGCATTGACCTCCTTCCCGCCGACGGCGGAGTCTGTAGGTGGCGATTGGATGCGTTGGCGCAGGAGGTGCTGGAACGATCGTTCTTCAGGGCGGAGGAGGTCGACAGGCCAGCGGGTGAGGATGCGGGTGTAGTGTTGGGTTAGTTGCTGTGGAGATTTAGTATGAATGTGAATATATCATGGTGATGATGGTGATTTACCTGGCGAGACATGGCGGGCGGGTTGGTTGTTATGCGACAGGGACGGGGTTTGTGCAGAAGAGGATGAGATGGAAGAGCAAGCATTTGAAGGCATCATGCACATGGTAGAGCATGTCACGTGCAGCACGCATTTTGCGGGCAAGACTCCCGAGCTCGCATGCTCACTACATGGAGAGGTATACCGCGGGAATTCTGCATGAAGCAATTGTCGATAAAATAGAAGCGGTCGTGCCATGAGAAGACAGCGCTACCTGAGGGTCAGACTCATTAGTGCCTTCCTATTCCAGCCGGCTAACATACGAAACAGACACCCTCAGCGCAAACCCTCTGCATCTTCTGCACATGTCGCCTGATCGGGGATCATCCGTGTGTGTGGTCGGCCACCACCCGCCGGCGCCTGAACACCGGCCGTCCAACCCAATCATCCGCCGGCGCAGCTGCTGCTCAAGCCCCCGATGCCGACAACAGCACTCCAGGACCCTCTCCACCTCAACCACAATGGACCTTCGACCCCTCCTCCTCCCTCACCCGGTCCGAGCAAGCCGAGCGCGCCCGCCTACGCCACAGACGCCAGGAGCGAGAGCTTGCTCAGCAGCAAGTCCTCGAAGTCCAACGGCGACAGCGGGAGGAGGCGGCATTAGCAATCGCCAAGGAGAGGGAGGCCCAGACACGGAGAGAGCGGGAGGCAGAGGCAGCGAGGAGGCGAAGGGATGAGGAGGAGAGGGAGAAAATAACACGGCAGTGGCGAGAGCAGAGAGATCAGGAGGAGAGGGAGAGGGTAGCACGGCAGCGGCGAGAGCAGCAGGCTGCGGAAGAGAGGGAGAAGGTAGCACGGCAGCGGCGAGAGGAGAGAGATAAGGAGGAGAGGGAGAGGATAGTACGTCAGTGGCGAGAGCAGCAGGCTGGGGAAGAGAGGGAGAGGGTAGCACGGCAGTGGCGAGAGCAGCAGGCTGAGGAGGAAGCGAAAGCTAGAGCCCAGGCGGCCGCGTCCGCTGCAAGTGACAAGCTGCGGGAGGAGTCGAGGCAGCGTGAGGAGAGGGAGAGTCTGGCACGGCAGTGGCGACAGCAGCAGGCCGAAGAGGCAGCGAAAGCGAAAGCGCAGGCCGCCGCGTACGCTGAAAGGGACCAGCAGCGAGAGGAGTCGAGACAGCGGGAGGAGAGGGAGAGTCTAGCACGGCAGTGGCGACAGCAGCAGGCCGAGGAAGCGGAAGCGAAAGCGCAGGCCGCCGCGTACGCTGAAAGGGACAAGTTGCAGGAAGAGCCGAGGCCGGCGCAAGAACCTGCTCCAGGTGGCGGTCAGGTTGCTGCCGGCGTATCTGGGCACCTCGATATTCGTAGGGGCGGCAGGCCGGGGGACGACATTGCTCGCTCGAGTGAGAGGAGTCTGAACTTCCGGCGGATGCAAAACCGCGACCCAGCGCCCAGGCAAAACCAGGATCAACTATATGCGGGATCACGCTCGATTCGTCTAGACGAAAGTGGTGGCAATGCGAGACCGGCAGCCACTTCATCAGCCCGACCCTCGCCACCGCGCCGAGATGACCCTTTCGCTGCGCAAACGCGATCCAGCCCTCGTCCACCGCCCAAGGTCGCCCTGCCAAGCTTCGGGGGTGCTGCAGCTGCACCCGCACCAACTCGACCTACTACCGACGACGGCTGGGGTTCGGGAGCCGTGCAGACGGCCCCGGTGAAGTATTCCGAGGCGCCTGTTGAGAGGCGGTACGAAAACCTGCTCGCCGAACGACCACCGCCAGTCGAGCCGCCGAGAGGCGAAACCCCGAATATTCTCACTGTCAATGGGCCCACTACCGACTTTCATTACCATCGGGAAATGGACCGCGGGTCTCGTGTTCCGCAGACGCTTCCACTAGAGGCGCGGGGGGCCGAGTCGCAGCCGCGGCAGCGGCAGGATGGAGGTGAAAGGGACCCGATGGATTTCCGGGAGGACCTACAACAGGCGGGACCAGAGTTGCCGCGGCAGTCTGGCGTGTACGATGGACAGCAGCCTAGTGCCCGTGAACAGCTGTCTGGTGTCTATGGGCGGCAGTCTGGTGTTAATGGCCAGCGGTCAGCCCAGGAGATTCGGGAGCCGGAACGGTTCGGCCGGGACGCTCGAGACGCTCGGGAAAAGCAGCCGCTGCCGGCACGACGAGCGAGCGAGTACGACTTCTTGGCTGCGCTGCAGGGTGGTCACCAAGACACGTCGCAGAATGAAAGGCTGGCCGGCCGTGAGTCGCTACAATCAAGCGATTTGGCTGCACGAAATGCGCGACAGTCACCGCAGGGCCCCCGTGACTCGACCCGCTTCAAAACAGCTGCAGAAGACGCTTTGCCAGCGCGTAATACTCGGGATCCATTAGACTTCCGGCCGAGAAATGATGGTGGCACCCAGCAGACTGCGCCTTTAATTGATACTCACAAACCTGTCCCGGCTTCATTTAAGCATGATACCCAGCCACGACAACAGTCACAGCCAGAGTGGCAAGACAATGTACCGAACCGGCGAGAACTTTCGTCAGGGTGGGAAGACGATGTGCAGCATCGACGTAACAACTCGCCAGCATGGCAGAATGACTTGCACCAACCGCCACCCGATGCTCCACCGCCTGCAGCTCGCCCGCCCCTCGCTCCCAGCACTAGCTACTATCAGCCTCCGCCCGCGTCAGGGCTACAGCAGAGTCGTCAGAATGCATATGCAGATCACAACAGCCACGGCTACCGTGCCACCATGCTTGACGCGCAGGACTACCAGCCAGCCCAACCAAGCTTCGACGAAACACAAGCAGCTGAATGGCAGCACCTTCGTCGCAGGAATTCCGCGCCACCCCTATCTTCACGTCCACCTCCGCCACAACACTCACTGCAACCTCAGCAGCAGCGAAACTCCTACCAAGACCCCGACTGGATCGACCGACAATTCCGCGAGCACGTGCAGCAGCGACCGCAGCAAATGTACCCGGCTTATCTCGACCAGCAACAACAGCCTGGACAGCGACAACGCGACCCGTCCGGTCCGTTCGATCTAAGGCAGGCGGTACGACAAGCGCAGGGCATAAAGTGTGGTCGCTGTGGCGAAATGGGCCATGTTGCGCGGGAGTGCACTGGGCCAGATCGAAGTACGTGTCATCGGTGTGGGCAAATTGGACACAGGGCTTTGAACTGCCCGTATAGTGACTCTTCCGTGCCGCATGCGAGGAGAAGGCAGTCCGAGGGAATTGCCCGGGAGGAGGGAATTGCGCGCTCAACGGGTAGGTTTGGTGGGAGGGAGCAGGGGGTGAGACCGGATCCGTTTGGTGGGAGGGAGCAGGGGGTGAGATCGGATACGCTTCGTGGGAGGGAGCAGACAAGGCAGGATGCATTTGCTGAGCGAGACCAGAAAAGACTGGACCGGTTCGGTGCGCAAGAGGAA
>NAJQ01000040.1:50271-81669 GCA_005059865.1 Friedmanniomyces simplex
CGAAAGAGTACAGCCTGATGGAATTAAAGGAAATGGTGGACCGGGAGATCTTGAAAACGCGGCGGCATATCAACGTGCCCAAAGCCATCATGGCGCCCATGACCGAGATCCTGAACAAAGTCTTGTGGTGGCCTGTTGGTAGTCGTGACCAAGTGGAGCGCGAGTACCTCGACCAAGTCATCGACAAGAACGCCAAGACATTCAAGGATTTGGAGATGGAGCCGGCGGATATTGCGAACTTCACTTTCAAGTATTTGGTACGTTCTCTCCACCACAATGAACAAGGGACAATGGCTCTAGTATACGCTGTGAGTGTCAATGCTAACGAGTGCCACCAGCAACATTACCGCAGCTCCGCGTACTACGACTTGCCACCCATGACGGAGCGGGAGAAGCGGGAGGAGAAGAAGTACTTACACGTCCTGGACGACCAATAGAACGTTCCGTTTCTCTTCCTACACAGGTCAAGGCGTTTATGGAAGGAAGTTCTGTGTGTGAGGCTCTCACGATTCAGTGCCAAGACCTGTACATATGATAAAGCACAGACTTCGCCAAAAGCAGAGCGGCAGTGCCTGTAACGGGTGTGTATTTTCGGCTTGGTCGTTGGTATGAAATGATTCACTCACCAGCCGCGATATTCTTTGCAGGCACGTGTGTTCGCCACGCACGGATAGCCGACACCGCAATCCATCAGGGAGGCTTGGCTACAACACACGAGATGAGTAGGTGAAGCCCAAGCAAGTATGCGGTGCGTTCAAACAGTACCCACGATCGCCACACCTTCTCCGGAACCGTCCAAGCACAACCCAAACCATCGCTCAGACGTCCTCGGGTCGATGCTGGACGCACGGGCCTTGGGTCCTTGCAGTGTTGCATTTCCGCGTAGTAAAATTTTGCCCCATGCCCACGAGGTGAGAGCAGCGCTACGGCGCCCACCCTCTCCCACCGCTTGACCAGGTGTACGCGTCCTTTGTTGTGCGAATACGTACAGAGAGCATCGTTGCGAAGCAAGCGAGCTCTACTCGCGAGGCACGTCGCCGTCGTCTGGCCGACTCTCGGGCTGCACCAGCCGTGACGGGTATGGCAGCCTTGGATCCTCGAACGGAAGACGGTGGCGGACTGTCAACCTGCGAGCTGAGCAACGAAAATGTAGTGGTCAATCCGGCGACGATATGCCTATTGAGCGTTGCAAGTCTCGACTCCTGCCCATTTGACATACTCGCTGACATTGTCGCCTTCCACTCCAGTGTGTAGAGTGAGACGCTACTCGATGAAGTCTAGGGTTCCGTTGACAGCAGCAGGCTGGTTTATTTGATGGTCGAGTAAAGAGTAGTGAAGAGAGTCGCTGTGTTCGAGCAACCTGAGTACGGTTAAGGTCGTACCTGGGAGAACGGATAGCATGTTCTTCAGACTGTCCCAAGACGCGGCTGATGTTGACAATGAAGACAGGAGAGGGTAAATAATGTTTGATGTTGTTCTTTTAGAATAATCGTTACTTGAGTTGCGAATGGCATTACAATACATCCCTCTTGTGCGCCTACCGCGCAGCAGGGTATCTATCGGATCACCAAAACCCCACCAACTCTCGAACACCTTTCGCAGTAGACCCGTGTACCCCAACAGGTCTCTGCTATCCAACTCGACTCCGTCGAGTCGGCATGCCAGCCACATGCCCGTCTAACGCAAACGCCGGTAGTGCCAAGTCGTATGCGGTCGTGTCTCGTACCGCTCATCCCGTGAGCAAGGCCACTGGGGGTGGGCGAGCGAGACTGTTGTACAGATGAATCGAAAGGCGACCACGAGTGTCGAATAATACAATAATCGGTCTGCGCACCAAGAGACCGGTAGCAATATTTGCTGGAGAGGGGGTGGGCCCCAGGCGGAGTCAACGACGACAACCGCCAAGTTTGAACGTCGTCATGCTCGAATAGCAACTCACGGCCCGGCAAGGAGCAGCGTTTGACCAAGACTTACGGCCAATGTGTCTGGACAGATCGGTGGTGATAAGACGGTCCTCCATCCTCTGGGTGGGTGTCAAGCTTTGGTGCACTGAAGCGTACAAGGCTGAGGTTGTGTCGCAATCCAGGCAGCTCAACTACAGCCTTTAGTCAAGGGTGCCACCGTGCATAAGTTGTCAGACTTCAGAGGTCTAAAGTGATGTATCTTGAGCAGATCCTGGCGATGATGAGTAGTGACTCTCATGCCAGCCAATGAATAGTTCTACGCTAGCGATGGCTCCTCCTGGGACAGCGGGTCCGGAATGTTCAGCATAGTATTGAAATCCAGGTCCTGCGGCGTGACATTGCCGCTCCCGTCAAAGTTGCCTTTGAAGATATCACTTCCATAACCCGAGTCGAAAGCCATGCCGTATCCGTACTGAGGCGTCTGTGGCATATAAGCCGGGTCCGTGAACGCGGACTGCGGCGAAGCCATGAAGCTGCTCGGGTCGAAAGCGGTGAAGCTCGTGTCCAGTGACGGGGCCCCCAAGGTCTGGTTCAAACCATCCAGCCCGGACTGCGAAGCGCTGTTACGCGGTTTGCCGTTGGGGTTGTAGGAGTAGTTCTGCGGGCTGAACATCATCGACATGCTGGGGTCGAGGGAAGAGGAGCCGGTAAGCATCTGTTGCGCCTCCATGGGCAGCGTCAGAGTGAACGGGTTCATGCCGGCGTTCATCTGTTGCTCGAAGCCTGCAGCGAAAGGCGACGATTGCATGTCTTGTTGTGGCTGATATGCACGCTGCTGGGGCTGCTGCTGCTGCTCAGGTTGGTTCTCAGGCGGTGTGGGCACATGCTTTGGCGAGTTACCCTGGTTGGCATACGTGTGAGGCGTCGCAGTGTTGCCGGATGAAGCAGTGCGCGGGACGTCAGGAGAGCCATGTGTAGGCGAAGTCACCTTGCCTTGCCAAGACACAGGAGTGACCGGCACAACGGGTTGCACCGGCAGCGACATGCGTCGGTCGTCAGCCGGCTTGGCCTCGACCGGGCTCGTCTGCGCAGACTGCGAGTGCTGCTGCTGAGACTGGGGGGCGTTCTGTGGAGTAGCGACCGATAGAGGACGACCGTGGCTGTGATAGCTGGGTTGCATGTTGTATTGCGGCATCGGGTAAGGCTGCTGCCTGTAGTTCGAAGCCGTCCTGTTGTACATCTGCGGCGGCATCATCGAGCCCTGGGGGTAGGCAGGGTGTTGCTCAGAAAAACTCATATATCCAGGGTTGACGTATTGGTGGCCAGGTTGGAAGGCGTTGTTCATCTGCATACCGTCTACGGCAGCGTTGCCAACCGCCTGTCTCATTGCCATCTGGTTGATAACGTAGGACTGAAGACGTCGACTGAAGTCTGCGTTCTGGGTCTGAAGGTGGGCGGTCAGGCGTCGATACTGCATGGGCAGGTCGTCGTCTTCCTCCTCGTACATCTCCTCGTTGATAACATCCTGTTCGGTGACGCGAAGCGAACGGCCAGTCCGACGCTTGTGGATCTCAGACGCTCGTCTTGCGGACTCAACGCGCGCCTCGAGGCTTCGATCGCTTCGGCGTGATGCGGCAATGTATGCGCGTTCTTGGTTCTCCTCGTGGGTACGTTCCGTCTTCATCGGCTTGATCGACGCCATGCTTGTGCGTACGGGAGGCATGTTGATAACTGTATGACGAGAACGCCATGGTCAGCAACGGTGCTGTCGTGGTGATGCGAAGTACGTACTTGTCAAAGACCTAACCGGTATGGATGTGTAACGTGTATTTAACGGCAAGTGTCGGTGCAAGAAGAGAGGAGAGAGCCCGTCAGATATTCGACGGTCAGGAGATTTAGTGTGCTCGGTGGGCCAAGAGCAGGAGCGAAGAGCTTTCTGAGCAGGTGCCGTCCTATAAAGTGTAGATGACCGTTGCGAGAACCAAGACTGGCTGTGGTAATGGTTGAGGTGCGGGGAGAGCTTTCCAAGGGTGGAGTGGCGAAAGTACGTTGGCTTCGGTATCGCACAGAGACAGGAATATCAGTCCAAAGTTGAGAGGTTAACCTCAATTTGTCTAATAACAAATGTCACTCAAGAGGGGTGCAACGAGATTGAGCTGGAAGTGCAACGGAGAGAATAACAGGGTTGCGAGGGACGGGCGGTGTCTTGTACGCAAACCCAAGCCGCCCCGGAGACAAGTGCGCCCAGCGCAGTAGCTCGCGAAGCTAATAATCAGCGAGCTCTGCCGTGACTTGCTGTGGGCGCACGTTGGCTCCACCGAGGCACTTTTTTGAGGTAGATTGCCCGCGAGCAATCTCGTTCGGCATGATGCACTTCCGCTCGTTATTCTCCTTCCCGTTCTTCTCCAGCGCCCGGTCAGCGGAGCGCCTCCACTCTCGCTTTGGTGGAATCGGGCAATTTCCGTCGAGCGTTCTCTGGAGCTGGAGATAGCATGACAGTTCTTCGTATCACCCCATACGCCATTGGGCCATTTTAACGTATGGTATTCCGATCGTCTGGCAGTGGTACAGAGATTTGGCCCGCGAACTAGTGCGGTTTTGCCCGTTACTCCTCACTTCCCGTACAGTCAGACGGGACCCCCTTCGTCATGGCGTTACTTTATTGCCCCTAGCGGACGCCTCTCCGCTCACGGCGCCAGGGGTGTTCCAGATCTTGACAGCTCAGGTTTAGCCGACTCGATCGTAGTAGCATCAATGGATTGGGCGCGTTCTTGCGCCCATGACCAGCAAGCGTCTCAGTTACGCAGAACGGTACATAGTCCACTGCTCCAGCTTTAGATACTGTCGGCCTCCTCGACCGATGAGCTGGCCCTGCAACGGAAAGACGCGGAGGCTTCTTGGACGAGACGAAGCCGAAGTTGCGTTGATTGGCGCGCCTGGCGAGAGATCGCGCAGGAGAGGCTAAAATAGTTACCTCAATCGCGATCCTAGTGTGTGTACCGTGCGTGGTGCAGCGAGCCGTTACCCTTGCTTTGTCCATCTTTTTCCTCCGAGTATCAGGTTGCTAGGCTGAGAACAGAGTCTGTCCTTGACGCAGCGTCTGCCCCGACACGCTTCTCAGAGCGAGACACGGTCTCTCCGTCTTGCGTGGATGCCCTACCGCAGCGTAAAGGGAGTTCGTAAAGAGAGACAGCCTGCCACGACGCCTTCGTGAAACCCTTGCAGGCAGAAGCGAAGTTCGATCCCCTATGAACATGCCTGCAGGCACATCCCTGCCGACACCCTCGGAGCGTCGATGGGCCTCCACCTTAATCTGTGAAATCGGAGATTCTGCGGGAGGGAAGCGTTGGCATCGATATGCCCGAACGTGCATGCAGCGTATGCGTGGCTTGCATAAGAGCGTCGTGTTTCAGCAGTTGGGTTTACATCATTCTAGGTGTGACGTTGCTGCGACGGTTGTCCTTCTGTTGCCTGAGAGTTACGATGGTCTTGGCGCTTGACGCAGCGATATACCAAGAGAGCGACTGCATTCGTAAGAAGGGAGCGTGGCAGCCCATAGGAAACGTCGACAAGCATGCGACGCCCGCATGCTGTGGACGGTCGTCCAATGCGTCTGCAGCCCATGCGCTTGAGCTCCGAGACGCCCATCCTTGACATGTGATTGACCCTCTTTGCTGATAACCCAAACCACTTCGAACGGCGGTGCCTATCGGACAACGTGTTTGCGTGCGCGAGAGATTCCTGCAGCTTGACCTCTTCGCTGAGGCGAAGCAGAGGCTCCAGCGCTGTGCTTGCTCGACGACAACATATCTATACTGCAAGCAAAGCTCCTTTCCGCCCACCGTACAATAACTAAGTCAATGTGATGAGCTGCAAACCGAGACGATGTCGACGGGATGCTGGTGT
The DNA here is from genome assembly GCA_005059865.1 of Friedmanniomyces simplex. Lineage (NCBI taxonomy): Eukaryota > Fungi > Ascomycota > Dothideomycetes > Mycosphaerellales > Teratosphaeriaceae > Friedmanniomyces > Friedmanniomyces simplex. The sequence continues at coordinate 56,082 of NAJQ01000040.1, forward strand.
TGTTACCTGCATCACTGCGGTTCAGTGATCGCCAGACTGTCGAGCATTGGTACAAACACCGCACTTTTGACGATTGAAGCTCGTCCCCGTTACACCAGATCGGGTTAAAACGTCTGCAGGGAACCCAGCGACTCGGTTGCGTTGCCGCATTCCGATCACCATGTGCGGCACACACGCCGTGACGGTGTATCTAACAAGGAGAACTTGCAGTGCGGTCTCAGCTCATTCCTCAAGCTTGAGCATCAGCGCTGGCATCCAATCGCGCTGCACAGCGGTGTACATCGGCGCAAGGGGGGAGGGTACCCTGGTACGTTGGTCGGAGTCTGTGGCCCCGGCGATTTGGGTCAGGCCACGCACCACCGTCAAGGTTTCCCCGCGATGCGAAGCGATGGTGGCGTTCCCGACATCGTGTCGGACCGCGATGCTGCGCGACGTTCCCCTCGCGACAAACCGAGTACATACATTCACTATCAGCCTGGGGTGCAGCGTCTGCGACGACGGTCACGGCAGCTTATCAGCTCGACTCTCGAGGAATGCTCAGCTTAGACCATGCTATGCTCTTCACATGCCGATCCTCCAGCTCGCTGAGCTGGTGAAAGCAATGGGTCCCCTGACTTCCGACAGTGGTTCTTGGGTGGCGTTGAGAAGGACGGTACGGATGTCGAACTTGGAACTCCTGAGCCGTTCGTGCAGCGAGCCTGCGTCGGAGGCTGGGCTGTCAGAGCCTCTCGGACAGGACATCGTGGCTGTGAGGGTCAGGGCAAGACACTCGCTTCCTGTGCGCGACCGTCGCGCTGATCATTCCTTGCCCTTGATTCGCCGGCGAGCGAGTAGATACCGGAGAACATTGCGCCCCTCTTTGCCGCTCTCGTAATCCTGGGCGCGGCTTTGAACAACGTCGTACGAGTCGAGCATCTTTTGCGACGGTGCATGAGTGTTGACCGCATTCCACAGCGAGATTGACGATGGTGTTTGCCCGTATATACTGCGAAGAAGTAATAAGAAGTACATGTACCTACGAGGTACATGTAGTCACGTACTCGGTGCGCTTATGCAGACTAATGTTTGCTCGCCGCCCGCCAATCAACGGTCTGGGGACGGGCAGCCCGCCGAGGGGTTCTCCGAGCTCTATTTTACGTACCTACCTCTTGTGTACAAGGCCGAACCACCCTCCGCAATCGGACGAAGCCGACGTCCTCCTTTCCTTGCGCAACCCCCTTGATCGACCAACGGTCGAACCCTCTCACTCGCATGGAGATAACCGAGAAGATCTCACCAATTTCACACACTACCCTGACGGTGGGGCGGAGGATTCTGCACGGCTCTGGCTCCGTACGCCGCACTACCCTGCTCGACAATGCGACCAATGATGTCGACTACATCTCCACCGAACTTCATCCACGTGTTCTCGTAGCTCGTACAGGAAACACAGCAGGTCACAGAGCCCCATGACCGACAGTATGGTGGACAAGCAGGTGAATCGTGCGTCCGCTGAGAGCAAAAGCAGCAGAAACCGTGACAGACTCAGCGTAACATTGAATGTACACCAATATATGCCAAGCAACCAGTCCAACATCGCGTCTCCATCCTCCACCAGATATAATCCTCAATCTGCAATCCCAGCCTCCTTAATGCATCGTTCGAGCCGGTATATTGACGTAGGTATAGTTGCGTTGCATAATCCTTCCGACGAGAACAGCAAGACGACCTCCAGTTGGACCTAGCGAGACGTCGGCAATATCAGTGACTGGGCTGGCGGTATCTTTCCGCCGTGTTGAGTGAGTCTGGTTGAGGCTAGATGTTTGGCCGTGGCTCGCCCCAAGGTGACTTGCCCGAAGCGTAGAAAAAGCGTGAGCGGAAAAGGCGTATCCTCGCCCAGATGATGTTTGTAGTTCGCCATGAGCCTGACGAAGTGATGCGCGGAGAAGGCACATGCTCGCTCGCGTAATATTTGTCGATTGTCATCAGGCGTGCCGGAATGGAGGGCGGAGAGAGAAGGGCAGCTTCTCGGGTCTGAGTGGCGCGCCGGCTGCACATGGTGGGTTGATGGCGAGAAGTAGTGAAGCGAAGGGGTGTTGAGATCTTTTGCCCGGTGACCGTGCCTGGTCGCTCGAAGTGACTTAGAGCTACCCACGAGTCGTCGTTGTAACGTCGTGTTGGGACTCTTTGCCACGGTCCTCGTGGATTAGTCGCCTGCTGGGTAGATATTTGGGCATGGCTTCCTACCGCACCTTTTTGCCGATCCGTTCATATTCGACAGCGGTATGTGCGTTGAGTACGCTTGCATGCTGACAGGAGGTATTAGCAAGGACAGGCAAATCCGCCGCCAGAGGTCACTCACCAAAAGCATCGGCAAGCCGCGGCTCGCAACAGCCCAGCTCGCGTTCATGTCAACGTTGAGATTGACGACGAGTTGCAGCTCCCTTCCGCCCATGACTTGATATGCTTCGCATATACCTCGCTTCAAAAGCCTCCGGTCCCTCGTGCAAGCACCATCGAGTACCTCCAAGCATGACTCGTCCTCTCCAACCGTTGCCATACTCCCGTCGCAGCTCACAAGCAAGCAAAATTCAAAGTCCACGTATAGCAGCATCCATCCGCTACATCTCCACAGCTTTCCCGCTAGCCCCTTGAGCCATCCCTCACCCTGACCTTCGCCAGTAGCTGCACTAATGTGCGACCCTTGAGCCCCTTCAGCCATCCTCCACCGCAGGTAAACTACTGATCCTTTTGTCAGGCTCATGAGCCGGTGGCCTTTTTCTTTTGCCGCCTCAAGCCCCAGTACTACCCGTAGCTGCAACGATGCACCTCCTTATCCGCATCGTCCGCTGATAACCCTTACTTTGGTCCTTCCACGCCCTGGACCACTCTCACAACTCCACGGAGCTCCGCAGCACTAAGACCTAGGAGCCGCGACCGCCCCCACGACCGCGACCACGATCATGACTATGATCATGACCTCCACGGCCACGAGGGCCGCGGTTATTGCCGCCGCCGCGACCATGCCCACGGCTGCTGGATCCCTCGTGGCTCCCTCTATTCGGCTGGGTAAACATGTTCGTCTCCGGCGGCGGGAGGACGCCGTCGACAGTGCTCCCGGGCACATGGCGCAGCCTGTAATGGGGTGGCATGCCGGGCTGCGGTGAATGGGGGCAGCGGCCTGGTGGAACCAGCTTGCGGCAGCCGGGAGGTGGCGCTCTCGGCATCACACGGCTGTCGAAAGTACTGTTAGTGACCTTTCCGCCGGACAGCGCGTGTGGTGGCTGGGAGACCCTTGACCGCGACGCAACCAGGGTCCAGTTCTGAGCAGTGGAGGAGGTCGTTGGCCCCACATCCCCTAAGGTCTGAGGATTGGGCCGACTGCTGAGCAGTCGAGGAGGTGTTCTGCTCCCGAGCCCTTAAGGGCTGAGGAAAGGTTGACTGCGGAGCAGTCGAGGAGGTGTTCTGCTCCCCAGCCCCGAGGGGCTGAGGATAAGCTGACTGTCAAGCAGTCGAGAAGGGTTTCTGACCCTCAGCCCCTGAGGGCTGAGAGGTGCCTGCCATCTCGTGGTCAGACATGCGTCGGAGCGCGGTGGAGGTGGGTTTTACGACCTAGTCCCTGAGGACTAGGCGTTAGGGAGAGAGCGCTAAGGCGCAGTGGTGTTATACCAGCTGCAAAGACCTTTGGAAGGGACACGATGTTGCCAACGGCCCTGTGCGATACGCGAACTCTGAGGGAGAAAAGGAGAGAAGGTGCAACTGCGAAGCTGAATTTCGGAAGGGCAAGGTGGGAGTGGCCTGTGCGCCGCGCTTGACGGCGAGGTGTCGCCGATACTCCGATGTTGACGGTGACGACAAGGGAGCTTTGATTGGCCGACGGGAGCATGTCGCGTGTAGGCTGTTGGGTGGAATCGCTTGCGTCCCCGTCACATCAGCTGCGCTGAACAACATGTCCTGTTCATCTTGACCACGAAGCTGTACCTCACGCCGGAGCGACCTACATCTCCCCCCAAAGCCAAGGCGTTGATAGTACCAATGAGCCGGGTGTCCATCACCAGCGCAAGGGATTCACAGCGCCCAAGGTTCGTGATATCCATGCTGAGTCGACAGCGGACGCCTTAGCGCCTAGCGGACAACGATATAGTTTCCTCCCCGGACCACCGGAGAAGCCAGTCTTTCGACGCAAGACCATTGTGGGTGTGCTGGATCAGCGTGGTCTGGCTGCGTATCTATGGAAAGAGCCCGAAATGCATGGTCATGGGCATGCCAGCATTGTTGCCAGATGAGTGGGCTGCATCTGTACAGCCCGTCAGTATACACCTCGTGATTCCAGGTGTATATTCTCGGGAGAGTGAAGGGAAAATAGCGAACCAGAACGTACCATAATTGGACATGGCAAGAGCATCCGGCTAGCCAGAGGACACAGGCTGCGGCATGGGAGCGCGGAGAGACGTTCCATAGCGCTCAGCCCATCCGTCCTACTCCAAACGAGGTACGGCGATGCAACAACCACCCAGCCTACACCCCTGTGCCCTTGAGGCAGTATGTCCCTCGTCTCCTTTCCAGTCTCACGGAAGTCGTGAACGCCCCGTTGGCCCGCCACTTCTCCGTACCCACCTTGCATATACCGCACTCCCGACCTAACGCCTACACCAGCGACGCACATTTCTATTCACTTGCGTCTTTCTTCCATTCCTCAACAGGCATTGCGGGCGACCTACGGGCAAACGGAGATGGGAGGTAAGGACGTCGGCGTGAGCCCGAAAAGAACGGTGGTACGGATTCGTCTCGCGGCTATTGTATGGAAACATTCCAGCAACTGCGTTCTCATAGAACGATGGAGCACAGTCCGCAACACGACGTATATGGAGTCGAGTTGCTCAACGTTGGGAAGGAACCGCGCCAAGACTGTACCACGGCATATTCCGCAAAATTGCCTGCAAAGTCACGTGAAGATGGGAATCAAATGCAGTTTGCAGACATCTTTGCACACAGAGGCAAACCAACAAGCACAGCAACGGTGGCTCACATTATTGCAAGGGTACGTGGATTACACAGCTGCGACGAGCCGTTATGAGTCTACTACAGTAAAGTACAACACTACATGTATCTGCCCGTCTCCCAAGCCCTCAGTTCATCACATCAAACCTTCCGATGCCACTCCTCTCCATGCTCCACCCAAGCTTCCTCCGCCTGCTCGGCCTCCTGCACCGTCATAAGCACCGTACGCTCGGAAATCTCGTCCATGAGCGGGAGACTGCCCGCTGCGCCGCCGGGAGACCAGTCAGAATCCTCGGCGCTGGCCACGGGAGGGCCGTGCTCGCGGTGTGATAGTCCAGTGGCGGCAGGCTTTGTGAGATTCGTGCCGGCGAATGTCGATGGCTTGAGCAGCTCGTCTGTGGCGACATCTTTCTTGCGCCATACCTCCTCCTCAAACTGCTTATCGGTGAGTTGCTGCTCGTCCTGCAAGTACTCCCTACGACGTTCACCACCGCCATGACGCTCGAGTGGATAGCCGAAACCCCCAGCATATTCCTTCTTAACCGAAGCTGCGCGGGTCCCAATTCGTTGTAGATCCTCCGAATCATCCCCCCTATCCAGCCCCGGCTTCCGCATAGCACCCGCCGAAGCCGGAATCGGATACTTCTCCTTCTTCTGATGCGGCGAGGGCAGCATATGATCCGGAGTCCTCTCGACTCCCTGGAACTCATACAACGCCGTCTTGTTCAGGTTCGTCATACGTTCTACCGGCACGCGCTTGAACTTCCGGTCCTCCCACGTTCGCAGGTAGAGACCTTCCTCGCGGAACGCTTTCTCGTGCTCAGGTGCTAGGTGCTGGGTGACGATTTCCTGCCAGTAATCATGTTTAGGATCATTCGGGTTGTAGATGAAGCGGTGGTAGGCGTTGAGATCGTGCGTGCTCATGGTGTGGATGGAGATCTCGTCGACCCAGAATGCTGCATTGTCGAAGTGGATATCGTCTGCAGTGGAGATAGTGACGCCGGGGACGTTCTGAAGAGCGTTCAGCTCGTAGATATATAAGATGAGAACACCCAGGGCGGCTGCGGGGTGTGTGGTGTTGATCAGCGGGAAGATCGCAACCAGACCTTCGACATCTGGCTTAGGGCGTTTCGGGGGGTAGTCGAGTGGCGACATGGAGGTAGGCTGTGACTGAGTGGAGGCTCGACTGGCCATCGTGTAGGTGTGGTGTTTTGGAGTGTCGGTGGCTGGTTATGGAGAACTTTGGGTTCCGCTGGTGGGAAAGAGCGGCATAAGTATGCCACATCTTCGCCATAGTCACTGTCGCGCACGCAGACCACAACGAGCGCCGTGACATAGGGCATCAGCCGCCATCTGTTTGCCAGCCACAGCAATCCCGCAGTCCCGTGGTGAACAGCATCACGCCAGTCGCTTGCCCTCACTTGAACCGCACCATATTCTTGACCCGCTTCGCGAAGTTCCCAAACCACGTCCGACTCGGCGCCTCCTCCAACTCCCTCGCCAAATCAGTGTAGTGGTTCGGGTTGCTCGCAGGCTTCATCAGTGACTGTGGGAGCGGGAACTGCTTGGTGAAAGTGTTGTCGAGTAGTAGGTAGGCAGCATTGACCTCCTTCTCGGCGACGGCGGAGTCTGTAGGTGGCGATTGGATGCGTTGGCGGAAGAGGTGCTGGAACGATCGTTCTTCAGGGCGGAGGAGGTCGACAGGCCAGCGGGTGAGGATGCGGGTGTAGTGTTGGGTTAGTTGCTGTGAAGATTTAGTATGAAGGTGAATATATCAAGGTGATGATGGTGATTTACCTGGCGAGACATGGCGGGCGGTTTGATTGTTATGCGACAGAGACGTGGTTTGTGTAGAGGAAGATGAGATGGAAGAGCAGCACTTGAAGGCATCATGCACATGGTAGACCGTGTCACGTGCAGCACGCATTTTGCGGGCAAGACTCCCGAGCTCGCATGCTCACTACATGGAGAGGTATACCGTGGGAATTCTGCATGAAGCAATTGTCGATAAAATAGAAGCGGGCGGGTCATGAGAAGACAGCGCTATCTGAGGGTCAGACTCATCAGTGCCTTCCTATTCCAGCCGGCTAACATACTGAACAGACACCCTCAGCGCAAACCCTCTGCATCTTCTGTACATGTCGCCTGATCGGAGATCTTCCGCCTGCATGGTCGGCCACCACCCGCCGGCGTCTGAACACCGGCCGTCCAACCCAATCATCTGCCGGCGCAGCTGCTGCTCAAGCCCCCGATGCCGATAACAGCACTCCACAACCCTCTCCACCTCAACCACAATGGACCTTCGACCCCTCCTCCTCCCTCACCCGGTCCGAGCAAGCCGAGCGCGCCCGCCTACGCCAGAGACGCCAGGAGCGAGAGCTTGCTCAGCAACAAGTCCTCGAGGTCCAACGGCGACAGCGGGAGGAGGCGACATTAGCAATCGCCAAGGAGAGGGAGGCCCAGGCGCGGAGAGAGCGGGAGGTAGAGGCAGCGAGGAGGCGAAGGGATGAGGAGGAGAGGGAGAAAATAACACGGCAGTGGCGAGAGCAGAGAGATCAGGAGGAGAAGGAGAGGGTAGCACGGCAGTGGCGAGAGCAGCAAGCTGCGGAGGAGAGGGAGAGGGTAGCACGGCAGTGGCGAGAGCAGCAGGCTGAGGAGGAAGCGAAAGCTAAAGCCCAGGCGGCCGCGTCCGCTGCAAGGGACAAGCTGCGGGAGGAGTCGAGGCAGCGGGAGGAGAGGGAGAGTCTAGCACGGCAGTGGCGACAGCAGCAGGCCGAGGAAGCGAAAGCGAAAGCGCAGGCCGCCGCGTACACTGAAAGGGACAAGTTGCAGGAAGAGCAGAGGCCGGCGCAAGAACCTGCTCCAGGTGGCGGTCAGGTTGCTGCCGGCGTACCTGGGCACTTCGATACTCGTAGGAGCGGCAGGCCGGGGGACGACATTGCTCGCTCGAGTGAGAGGAGTCTGAACTTCCGGCGGATGCAAAAAAGCGACCCAGCGCTCAGGCAAACCCAGGATCAACTACATGCGGGATCACGCTCGATTCGTCTAGACGAAAGTGGTGGCAATGCGAGACCGGCAGCCACTTCGTCAGCCCGATCCTCGCCACCGCGCAGAGATGACCTTTTCGCAGCGCAAACGCGATCCAGCCCTCGTCCACCGCCCAGGGTCGCCTTGCCAAGCTTCGGGAGTGCTGCAGCTGCACCCGCACCTGCTCGACCTGCTACCGACGACGGCTGGGGTTCGGGAGCCGTGCAGACGGCCCCAGTGAAGTATTCTGAGGCGCCTGTTGAGAGGCGGTACGAAAAGCTGCTCGCCGAACGATCACCGCCAGTCGAGCCGCCGAGAGGCGCAAACCCGAATATTCTCACTGCCAATGGGCCCACTACCAACTTCCATTACCATCAGGAATTGGACCGCGGGTCTCGTGTTCCGCAGATGCTTCCACTAAAGGCACGGGGGACTGAGTCGCACCCGCGGCGGAGGCAGGATGGAGGTGAAAGGGACCCGATGGATGTCTGGGAGAACCTAGAGGCGGAACCCGAGTTGCCGCAGCAGTCCGGCGTTCATGATGGACAGCAGCCTGATGCCCGTGAACAGCTGTCTGGTGCCTATGGGCGGCACCCTGGTGCCCATGAACAGCAGTCTGGTGTTGATGGACGGCAGTCTGGTATTAATGGCCAGCAATCAACCCCGGAGATTCGGGATCCGGAACGGTTCGTTCGGGACGCTCGGGACGCTCGGGAAAAGCAGCCGCTGCCGGCACGACGAGCGAGCCAGTACGACTTCTTGGCTGCGCTGCAGGGTGGTCACCAAGACACGTCGCGGAACGAAAGGCTGGCCGGCCGTGAGTCGCTACAATCAAGCGATGTGGGTGCACGGAATGCACGACAGTCACCGCAGAGCACCCGTGACTCGACCCGCTTCGAAACGGCTGCAGAAGACGCTTTGCCAGCGCGTAATACTCGGGATCCATTAGACCTCCGGCCGAGAAATGATGCTAGCACCCAGCAGTTTGCGCCTTTAATTGATACTCACAAACCTGTCCCGGCTCCATTTAAGCACGATACCCGGCCACGACAACAGCCACAGCCAGAGTGGCAAGACAATGTACCGAACCGGCGAAAACTTTCGTCAGGGTGGGAAGACGATGTGCAGCATCGACGTAACACCTCGCCAGCATGGCATAATGACTTGCAACAACCGCCACCCAATGCTCCACCGCCTGCAGCTCGCCCGCCACTCGCTCCCAGCACTAGCTACTATCAGCCTCCGCCGGCGTCAGGGCTACAGCAGAGTCGTCAGAATGCATATGCAGATCACAACAGCCACGGCTACCGTGCCACCATGCTTGACGCGCAGGACTACCAGCCAGCCCAACCAAGCTTCGATGAAACACAAGCAGCTGAATGGCAGCACCTTCGTCGCAGGAATTCCGCGCCACCCCCATCTTCACGTCCACCTCCGCCACAGCACTCACTGCAACCTCAGCAGCAGCGAAACTCCTACCAAGACCCCGACTGGATCGACCGACAATTCCGCGAGCACGTGCAGCAGCGACCGCAGCAAGTGTACCCAGCTTATCTCGACCAGCAACAGCAGCCTGGACAGCAACAACGCGACCCGTCCGGTCCATTCGATCTAAGGCAGGCGGTACGACAAGCGCAGGGCATAAAGTGTGGTCGCTGTGGCGAAATGGGACACGTTGCGCGGGAGTGCACTGGGCCGGATCGAAGTACGTGTCATCGGTGCGGGCAAATTGGACACAGGGCTTTGAACTGCCCGTATAGTGACTCTTCCGTGCCGCATGCGAGGAGAAGGCAGTCCGAGGGGATTGGCCGGGAGGAGGAAATTGCGCGCTCAACGGGTAGGTTTGGTGGGAGGGAGCAGGGGGTGAGACCGGATCCGTTTGGTGGGAGGGAGCAGGGGGTGAGATCGTATCCGTTTGGTGGGAGGGAGCAGGGGATGAGATCGGATACGCTTCGTGGGAGGGAGCAGACAAAGCAGGATGCATTTGCTGAGCGAGACCAGAAAAGACTGGACCGGTTCGGTGCGCAAGAGGAATCGAGACTTGCTCCGCGGGGCCAGCGGGAAGACGCTGTTGACGACGTGCGAGCGGACCTTTTCGGGCCCAAGAAGTCTGCCGAGGCTGAGGAAGATGAGGATGAAGCTCCGACCGAGCGCGTACTGCGATCACGCAAGTTTACCGAAGAAGCGAAAAAAGAGAAGCCTCGCGCCGGGCGACGTAGAGACGATGACGATGAGGAGGATGAAGGCGCTGCCGCGCGAGAAGACCGAGTTGCTCGGAAAGCCAGTCGTAAGGCTCAAAAAGCGGAAGAGCAGGCTGCGGCGAAGGCGGAGAAGAGTGCTCGGAAAGCTGAGCAAGGTCCTCCTGTCAATTTGCCGGAATTTGTATCGGTGGCGACGCTGGCGCAGCATCTGGGCGTGCGGTACGAGCAGTTTGTTGGGAGGCTGGAGAGGTTGGGCTATGATGACGTGTTCCCGGGCAAGATCCTGAATTCCGAGACGAGCGGTATGATCGCTATGGAGTATGGCTACGAGCCGATCTTTGGCGAAGCGCAGGCAGCTGCCGAGAGGGAGGAGAGAGACCTTACTGCAAGGCCTGAAATTGCGCAGGAGGACAAAGAGTACCTGCCTACGAGACCGCCGGTAGTGACCATCATGGGCCACGTTGATCACGGCAAGACAACTATCCTGGATTACTTACGCAAGTCGAGTGTGGCAGCGGGAGAAGCGGGAGGTATAACACAGCACATCGGTGCTTTCTCCGTACCACTCGCCAGCAGCGGTCGCACCATCACTTTCCTCGACACACCCGGCCACGCTGCTTTCCTGGCAATGCGGCAGCGCGGTGCGAATGTGACGGATCTCGTCATCCTCGTCGTCGCGGCAGACGACAGTGTGAAGCCGCAGACTCTCGAAGCCATCAAGCACGCCAAGGCCGCCAGTGTACCGATGATCGTAGCGGTCAACAAGATCGACAAGGAAGGCGCGGACTTGCAGCGCGTGAAGCAGGATCTGGCGCGGCATGGCGTGGAGATTGAGGACTTTGGTGGCGAGACGCAGGTCGTGCCTGTTTCGGGTAAGACGGGCGAGGGTATGGATGAGTTGGAGGAGAACGTGGTGACGTTATCCGAGATTCTGGATCATCGGGCTGAGTCGGAGGGGCCGGTCGAAGGATGGGTGTTGGAGGCCACGACGAAGAAGGCCGGGCGAGTGGCAACGGTGTTGGTCAGGAGGGGTACACTGAGGCCGGGTTCCGTAATTGTGGCTGGCAAGACGTGGGCGCGGGTCCGGACGCTGCGGAACGAGGCTGGGCAAACCATTGCAGACGTCGGGCCCGGTATGCCGGTTGAGGTGGACGGGTGGAGGGATCAACCGGCTGCCGGAGACGAAGTGCTGCAGGCGGCATCGGAGCAAAAGGCGACGGATGTGGTAGAGTACCGACACGAATTGGAGGAGCAGAAGAAGATAGCCGAGGACATGGAAGCCATCAACGAGACCCGTCGGCTCGATCAGGAACGGCAGAGGAAAGAAAAAGCGGCCGCCGAAGCCGCCAAGCGCGCCCGCAACAGCGATGACCCTGAAGCCATACCAGCAGAGAAGGCGCCCGCCACCGCACCCGAAGACCAGCCCACCGGCCAGCTCACCGTTCCCCTCATCATCAAAGCGGACGTCTCCGGCTCTGCCGAAGCAGTCTCCGCCTACATCCTCTCCATTTCCTCGCCCCTCATCGCTCCGAAAATCCTGCGCTCCACCGTCGGACCTCTCAATGAGTCCGACGTCGAGCTCGCGGACGCTGCGCGCGGGCACATCGTCGCTTTCAACCTCCCAACGGACGAGGGTCTGAAAGCCGTGGCGGCGCGTGCGGGGGTGAAGGTGCTGGAGAACAATATCATCTATCGCGTGCTGGATGATGTGAAGGCGGTGATGGAGGAGAGGCTGCCGGCTTTGGTTAGGCAGAGAGTGCTGGGTGAGGCGGATGTCGGGGCAGGGTTTGAGATTGGAGTGGGTGGGAGGAAGAAAGTGAAGATTGCCGGGTGTAAGGTCAGGAACGGGGTGGTGGGACGTGGGAGTCGGGTGCGGGTGATGAGGCACGGGGAGAAGGTTTTTGATGGTGAGTTTTGCGGTAATTCCGACGGGCTCTCGAGATCAAAGGCTAACGTGATGTGCTTTTTTCGCAGGTACTATTTCCTCGCTCAAGAATGTAAAGAAGGATGTGCAGGAGATGCGTAAAGGAACTGAATGCGGAATGGGCTTCGAGGGTGGGAAGGGTTCGAAGTGGGCGATCAGGTGCAGACGTATGAGGAAGTTAGTGAGAAGAGGAAGTTGTAGATGGGTGCGTGAGACTGTTTTCTTGCTGCATAGCGAGGGCCAGGGTCTATCGCTGCTGTTGTGAGGATGTACACAAGCTTTGTGTGTGTTAATATTGCGGTCCGCTGATTGCGTGAAGAGGCAAATTCATGGAGGCATAAAGTGTACAAATAGAAGGCTGTACAGAAGTTATACGCTCATAGCAAGTCACAGCCGTGTAGCAAACTCGCACTTGGACTGCATTTGATCGTATCATACCATATGACGCTCGGTGGCGGCTGCCAACGCCCGATGCGCGCCTGAGCAGACCCGTGGTCTCGCCGTGCTCAGAGCGTGGCGCCCCAAGATAAACGCGGAAAAGGCTCAATCGTACGTAGGCCTAGGCAGACGATGTGTACCTCGTACAAGATAATGGCAAAGGGCGGACCCTACCGGCGCGGTGGACTTTTGCAGAAGATGTTCTTGTTGGCTTGACTCGTAGCTGTGGTAGAGCCGTACTTAAGTGCTCGCGACTGAAGTGGGAGCGACGGCGTATTGTTACCGGCCTCTCTCTGGCGATGTCGAGCAGAATGACTGCTGTGGTTGCTAGCCTGCACGGGGTTGTCTCGAGGCGCCCGGCAAGTAGGGCGGCTTCTTGCTCCAACCGCATCCCGGTCCGCCACAGCAGGACAGCAAGCCGGTGGTCAAGCAGGCCATAAGCCCCAGTCCTCTCCAGGTGACCGTCTTCGTACCGGTAAGTCCACGGGTAAGATTGTACATATATGTACCGTCACATGTGTATTTCCTCATCCTCCCACACAGATCAAGAAGGGTAGGGGTAAGCGGACGGCGGTGCGTGAGCATCTCTCTCCATCTGCCCTTCCATTTCCCCTCCGACTCGCCGTGGATGCGTCGCAGCAGGCAGAGTGGATATGGAAGGGGTCAGTTTTGGGGAGAAGAAGAAGAAGAAGAGGAAGTCACGCGACGAGTAGGTCGAGAATTGATGCCAAGACAAGGCGTTGTGGGGTGCTGAGTAAGGGAGACAGCGAATCAGGTGGTCTTCAGTGATTAGCGGGGCGGTTTTGGTGGGCAAACACTTGGATGTACCTGATGCATGTGCTGGTGACTCGAAGGGAGTGAGGACACCACCACGGCACCACGGCACTCATATATCTACTCCTTCGTACCGAACAACTCCCCTCACCCACCTCATCCTCCACCTCTCAGCACTCCTCCCAACACCACCCACCTTACACCACTCACTTCAACGATGTCCAGCTCGACTAGAGGCCGTGCGGGAAAGTACTCGAAGGCGAAGCGAGGCGGTAAGCACAGCCACAATATGTTGCCTCTGTTTGGTATACTGATTTCTACTCAGGCGGCCGCAACTTCTCCAAGAACCTCCGACCCCTCGACGCCGATGGAGCCGAGCGCAGCATGTGGGCCGAGCCCGTGGTGGAAGAGGGTTCAGACTCCAGCGATGACTCCGACGAGGACTCCAGTGACGACGACGGGGCACCGAGCCAACAACCCGGCGGCGGTGACGTGACGCGCGAGCAACGGAAGGCAGCGACCAAGGCGAAGAAGGACGCAGCGATACGGAAGAAGCAGGGCACGGTGCAAGCGGGGGACATGCCGTCGAGCGACAGCGACGATGACGACGACGACGACGAGAGCGACGATATGCCCGCGAACCCTAACCTGACGGCCGCGGCGCGGAAGCAAGTCGTCCCGAAAGCGCCCACCGAGGAACCCGCCGCGAAGAAGCTAGTGAAGAAAGACGCCGACCTCTCTCAGCTCTCTCGACGCGAGCGCGAGGCCCTGGAGGCCCAGCAGAAGAAGGAGCGGTACCAGAAATTGCACGCCGAGGGCAAGACGGAGGAGGCGCGGGCGGATATGGAGCGGTTGCGGCTCGTGCGGCAGCAGCGGGAGGAGGCGGCCGCGCAAAAGGAGGCGGAGAAGCAGGAGAAGGATATGGTGAGTAAGGAGAAGAAGGACCAGATGGCGCGGCTGGATCGGCAGCAGGCGTTGAAGGCCGCGAGAGGGGCGAGGGGGTCGAAGAAGGGGGGGAAGGCTTGACGGGGTGGTTGTGGTGGATTATGAGGGAGTCATGGTTCACGATGATGGCTCCGAAGGGCTCGAATACGGTACAGCTTGCATGGCGGCGATTGCATAGCGTGGTATGATTATGACCCGGTCCGTGACTTCTGTTCCAGCCAACCACTGCTGTCTTCCATCTCCCAATGCATACTGCCCTTCTCCAGAATGCAGCGGTCCGATGGTGCCGGGTGCAAGTGCACGGCTACATCCGAGCACGCTATTCGCCGTCTGTTAATGTAGTCCTCATACCTAGGTAGCAAACGGATGCAACGACGTCACTCGCGAACAGAATGGTCTCACTTCGGGCTGATCCGCGCGCACGTCTTGGGTTCTGTTTGGCTCTCCTCAGGTTCGACGAAACTAAAGCCGCTCACCCCGAGCATCGCTCAACGGAAACTCTCAACCACAACAACACACCTGCTCGCGAAAATACCGGCGTTGTCATACGGGAGAATGGGTACCGCCGATTCACAGCCACTGCTACCCGCACTGACGGTGGAGGGCAAGCTGTACTACCGGAATGCTGCGAAGCAATAGGCAACATGGGACACGCCAAGTGAACCTTCGCAGTGTGTGACACGCGGGCCGGCTTTGCGCGAAGTGGTGCTCTCCTTTCTCCTCGTGGCCGCTTTCCTGAGCGTAATGTACGGCTCGGCCTTCATCAAGCGTCGACTGGCAGCCCAGCGTGCTCTGGCCGAGCAACGTATGCCCTCCCACCCTCCGAGGACGCGCGATCAGTAGCTAAGCTGACGTCTGAATAGAAAGCTCTCAAGAGTCGGTGTCGCTGCCGAAAGGCGCCGCCGACCTGTTCCGCACCTCGAAGTACTCGGATATCACGATCGTCTGCGGCGGACAGAATTGGGACTTGCACAAGAGCATCATCTGTACTCAGTCAGACTTCTTTGCCAAAGCGTGCAATTGGCTATCCAGGGTGAGTGGCACAATTGGGCTCCATGTAAAGGAGCCGTCGCATATTCACTGTTTGTCAGCAAGCGAAACCGGCTCGCATTGACTTATGCGACGACGACGACAGCGCAGCGGTCGCGGCCATGCTGTACTTCTTCTACCACGGCGATTACCGCGTCTCCGACGATCACTCCGACGACTTCCTCCCCATGGTGCTGCACGTCAAGCTTTACGTCATGGCCGACAAATACTTCAATGAGCGACTGCGGCGAGCAGCATTTGCGAAGCTTGCCGTGGACATGTACCTGGGCTGGAAGACAAACGCCTTTGCTGATGCAGTGGCGGAGATCTATGCTCCCCACTCCGGCAAACATGACGAGTTGCGCGAACTGGCAGTCATGAGAACGAGGGGACACGCATCATCGCTCTTTCGGGAGCGAAAGAGATATGCCGGGTTCAGGGCGATGGCTTGGTCTACCCCGGAGTTCGCGGCCGATGTTGCGAGAGCGCTTGCCACTGGAGGGGGCATCAAGGGGGTGCCGGTTAAAGCGAAGGCTTAAGCGTTCACCGGGTATGATGCTCGCATGGCTCTGCGGAATCAGTACGATGATGATTCGATCCTACAGCAGCCACGCCATGTTGCAGATTCGGAGGATGCAACGGTGGTCAAAGGCAGGGGGGACACGCAAGCAGGGTAACATGGCACAATATCAGAGCATGCGCGGCCAAAATGCCTTTCGTTCCATTGTATCGTAGCATGATAGCGGTGGCGCAAGGGCATATCCCGACATCTGTCTTGCGCCCATGGGCCTCGACATCAGGACGCTCTCATCCGTGTGATTTCGATACCGCATTCATAACCTCGTCCAGCCTCTTCACTATCTCCGTCGGCCTGCCCTCGCCGCCCTCAATTAATGAGTCTCGCCATCCATTGCCCGCCCTATCAATCCAAATCGCCTTCATACCCACCGCTCTCGCGCCGACGACATCGAAAGGATTGCTCGACACGAGCCAAATATCTTTCAACTCCTTGGCTAATTTCTCGGCTAGATGATGATATGCCTCCGGCGCCGGCTTGAACTTCCGCACCTCGTCAATACTGATGATATCCTCGAAATTCTTGGCGTATGGTGAGAGGTCCGGAGAGTTGTTCACGCTGTTCGATACCATGGTATGCGTGCCGTTAGAGAATACGACAGCCCGCACATTGGGCACTGCCTTCAGGCTTTCCATAGTCTTCGCGACGTCCGGGAAGCAAGAGAGCGAGTCGTAGGCGTGCATCATCTCCTCAACTCCCTTCTCGTCGAGGGAGACTGCGGCTTCGGCGAGTGCATGCTTCAGGGAGCGGCGGGTTAGGATGGAGAAGTCTTCGTATTGATCTAGTCCCCAGAGTCAACAGATCTGCCTTTACAGGACGTCATGTCCGCATACTCATGCTGTTGAGTCGCCAGGTATACTCTAGCTGGTATTTACGCCATGTCGTCGCTATTGCCTGCGCTTTCTCTTCCCCGAAATGCGAGGCGAGCTTGTCCGCGATCGACTGTGTGGATAGAAGAGTGCCATAGGCGTCGAAGGCTAGGACGGTGGTTGCATCTTCCCTACGACCGGTCATGATGGAGGTAGCTCGAGGCGTACCGTTTTCGTCGTTCGTATGCTTGCCGAAAACGAATCGAACTCAGATGCCCCGGAGCCTGAAGTGGCCACAAGGTGATACGATGTTGACATGGTTGGAGCTGTGAAAGTAAACTTCTACACACTGACGTCGATGCTGCGTCTATTTGGAAAACACGCATGTGGTTGCGATTGAGGGGGCGGGAGATCGACGGACAGTCTCCACTTGAACGCTTTCCCAGTCGACGACGCCCCTTCACCATCACTCATCAACATGACCCCAACTATCCTGTTGCCTCGCGGTACGGTGTTCTGCAGCAAGGAAATGTCATGGTTCAAGAGGATGAAGTCGCAAGCTTCGAAGCCTTCCGGGACAAATTGAGCACGACTGTCATCGCCAAACTAGCACCGCATCCGAAAGGCTCAAAGAAACGAGCCGTCAAAGGGCGGAAGAACGAGATCAAGCCTGTTGTCAAGCCACAGACGAACAACGATGATGAGGGTGACGCCGGCGAGTTGAGTGACTTTGTCGAAGTACGACACCCAACCGTTACCAAATTGCTCTTACTGAAAGCAGCAGTTCCTCGCTGAGGAGATATTCGCATCTCTACCAGCAGACCTTCGTTCTCTATCGTATGCCGCGGTCCAGGATGATGCGTCGCTGAAGACCAAGTACGAAGTCCCGCTGGACACACTGTTACTGGACTCCATCATCGACCATTTGCCACCACCCACAGCAGACTCCCTCCAAACCTACGGCCTCATCAATGACCCCTCCGACCTCGACCACTTCCTGGAGCCCATATTAGAAAGTTACATCGCAACCAACACCTCGCCGCCTCCGGAGTACACGCCCGCCCTCACAGCCACCCGGCCCCCTGGCTGCGAGATCTGCGGCCGGGAACACCTGCCCCTGACGTACCATCACCTGATCCCGCGCCAGATGCACGCGAAGGCCGTCAAGCGGGGGTGGCACAGGGAGTGGGAGCTCAACAAGGTCGCGTGGCTCTGCCGGGCGTGCCATTCTTACTTGCATAAGATTGCGACGAATGAGGAGTTGGCGAGGGAGTTGTATAGCGTGGAGCTGGTGCTGGAGAGGGAGGATGTGGTCAAGTGGGCCAATTGGGTGGGGAGGGTGAGGTGGAAGGCAAGGTAGGTGGGTGGTAATATGTGGCCAGTAGGAGTCTTGGGGTGGCATGTTATTTGCAGGTTGTTGGTTTGCTCGGCAGGTGGCGGGTGCCGCTAATAGGTACATGTACGACGATCGTCGATCAGTGCCTCTCAAACACGCTGATTATGGTGTCATGGCTTATTACTGCTGCTCGACTGTGAAGTTCAACGCACGTGGAACATATGGAAACCCTGTAGCGATCCCCTCGATAGTGTCTCGAACAAGCGCGTTGTGCGTACTGGGGATCTTGTTTGCCAGGCCGAAGTGACAACTTCGATGCATGCATCTTCCATTCCGTCCGTGCAGCGGTATAGCTACGTGAGGGCTGCGGGGTCACACCACAAACTGTAGGTCCATGCAGCCTTATGATAGCTTCCGAATGCGGAAGGGTTGCAAGATCTGCAATAGTAATTTGCATGTGACGCAGAGTTTCTGGAGCTCTTGCGAACGGGAGGCGTCAGCAAGGACCATAGAAAGGAATGTAGGACCTATGATAATATATCCAGCGTCCCACGATCCTTGACCCTGTAACGTCTTTTCTGACTGCAGTACTCAGTGACCTGAAAGTCAGAAAAAGCCCAATTGCGATAAGAGGCGGACGGGAGAGGGAAAATCTCCTGGGGCGCAAGCTTGGAAGCTGAAGCCAAAAGCTCAACCAGAGTTCGAGCGATGTGACTGCGGCGGTGAGTGCTGCTTATTTTGATGGGAAGATATGGCGAGATACCCGGTCTCTGCTTGCGGTTTTGCGCACGCTTCATGAGGCCCAATGGCCCAAGCAGACTAGCGCAACCTTGTTCGAAGCGCTGTATCACGGCTGCCGTAGCCTCCCTACAGTGTCTGCGCAACGTTGCTGGTTGCATCCAAGTGCGAACGCAAGCCACAGGTCATATCACCGGCGATCCCTTTCGCTCTAAATATGAGCGGACAGCGGCAAGCGACGATGAAGACTCCCTCCTTGCCAGCGGAAGTAGGTCGACTGGCTGTCCTAATTGATAGGTCACACGTGGCAGAACAGCCCACTTCTGGCAGAGACCATCTCGCCGGGGAGGCTGAGTGCCCAAAGCAGCCCGTCGATTGGTCGAATGGGGCAGTAGCGATGCGAAAGCAGTGATGTGGCTTCGGCACCGCACGCGAGGCGCCACGATACGCGGAGGTAGCACGCGGCATGCCCGTGGAAGAGCGCCACCGGAACGTTCTCACACCTGTCGTGCATGCGGCTGCATGTTCGCTGTATGTACTGCGCCGCCCAAAAGTAAACCATGGTGTTGACAGTGACGAAGTGAAGTTGAGAATAAGGCGCCGATGTTGTCCAAGCTTGATGCGGTGAATGATCGACAGTGAGCTTGGGGGGTCGTTCGAGGATTTTCATTGGCTACCCCCTACCCTGATTGAGGCCACGGAACCTGCCGTGTATACTGAACGTCAGACCCCACTTCGCTTGAGCCTTACCGCGCTACCACATGTCTACCCCCCTGTGAATCTACTGCACAACACTCCAGTCACTACACCATCGTGGTACGCGAGACTGCACATCGACCCTGAGCCGTGACACCCTCCACCATCCACGCGCCAACGTTTTTGAGGAACGTGGTGAGCGCTCAGCCTCACTGGCAACTGCAACCTACACCACCAAAGGTTGATACTACCTCGATCACTCGACCCCGCCTGCTTATTACAGTCACAGTACGACAGATAAGTATCCAGCGTTCGCCCCAGAAGGGAACGATCTGCAGCCGGCGCATAGTCGCCTTACCAAGCACACAGCACAACCTCGCCCCAGGCGACAGCTGAAAGGTGCCGGCATGTCCTACTATCCGGGCGCGGGATCACATTCCCAGCAGCCAGGCTACCCACCGGCTCAACAATACGACGGATACGGCCAGCCCCAGCAATACCAGGCCCCTCCACAGCAGTATCCGTACGCGCCCGCGTCCCAGACCTACAAACCACTCATATACTGACTCATTCCAGACCGTACAGCGGACCTTCACCTCAGCCGGCATACAACGGCGGATATGGAGCACCACCACCACCACCACAATACGGCGGAGGATATGGCAATGGCTACCAACAGACTCCTCCCCCGCAAGGACACGGCTCTGCCCCTCCGAGCGGCTATCAGCAAGGTGGATACCAACAGGCACCGCGTAAGCTCAGCATAATCACAAGACACCTGCGTTGACCAGGCTGACCACTACAGAAGCACAAGGCCAGCCTCCTCCACCCCCACAGGCAATGCAGACCTTCGGCAACGGCGCACCCCATGGCTACCAATTCCAGTACTCGAACTGTACCGGCCGGCGAAAAGCATTGCTGATTGGCATCAACTACTTCAGCCAGAGAGGACAACTACGAGGCTGCATCAATGACGTGAAGAACATGTCTACATACCTGAATCAGTACTTCGGGTACAAGAGGGAGGACATGGTGATCTTGACCGACGACCAGCAGAACGCGATGAGCCAACCTACGAAGGCGAACATCCTGCGCGCAATGCATTGGCTTGTGAAGGATGCGCGGCCCAATGACTCGCTCTTCTTCCATTACTCTGGGCACGGCGGCCAGACGAAAGACTTAGACGGCGACGAGGATGACGGCTATGATGAGGTCATATACCCCGTCGACTTCCGACAAGCTGGACACATCGTGGACGACGAAATGCACCGCATCATGTAACTCTTCCCTCCACCAATGCGCGGCTCCTCAAAGCTGATATGAGAATAGGGTCCAAACTCTGCAACCCGGCGTGCGGCTAACCGCCATCTTCGACTCCTGCCACTCCGGCTCCGCCCTCGACCTGCCTTACATCTACTCGACTCAAGGCGTGCTCAAAGAGCCGAACCTCGCCAAAGAAGCCGGACAAGGCCTACTCAGCATTGTCTCATCCTACGCGCGTGGCGACCTTGGTAGTGTGGCCTCAACCGCGCTCGGCTTCTTCAAGAAGGCGACCTCGGGCAACGACACATACGAGCGTAACATGCGCACCAAGACGTCTCCGGCAGACGTCATCATGTGGAGCGGGAGTAAGGACGATCAGACATCGTACGTTGACCATATTCTTCCCTACGAGCCTTCGTTCATGCACAGGCGGCAGGACTCTTTACTACCTGTCCCTCCTGAGATGTACATGACTTCTCCGGGAGGACAGATCGTGGAGCTGAAGGAATGCTATCACCCCCTCGACACTGCTTTTTCGCCTTTCCGCGACATGCATGGCAATGTTCTTATATGATGTGTTGTTGCTTCAGCGTTGTGCTGTACTTCAGCGAGGCGTTGGCGGAGACGCTCTGGAAGCGATTGAACTTGTTGCTGTGATGATAGTGTACAACGTTTATACTCTACGTCTCTTCGCCTCGAATAGCCCTCGTGGCTACTTCTTGGCGTTGGGACGACGGGTTGCGTTGACACCATCATGCCAAGACCACTCAGCGTTGCTTTTGAAGACACGAACATACGCTAACTTCACGCTACGACAGGCAAGACGCGAACATCGCCGGCCAGGCCACGGGCGCCATGTCCTGGGCCTTCATCGCCGCGCTCAAGAAGAACCCGCAGCAGAGCTACGTCCAATTGCTCAACAGCATCCGCGAGGAGCTGGAGGGCAAGTACACGCAGAAGCCGCAGCTTAGCTGCAGTCACCCGCTTGGTAGGCCTCAGACAGCGATCCAGCTTCCGTCGTAATGAATGACATGAACTCCCCCTGATTGATTGTGTTCCCACAGATACGAATATACTGTACGTGATGTAAAGTACGACTGGGACCACGACTTTGTGGGCGATGTAATGATATTGGGGGATTGGGGTGGGTTCGCACATGGGGGACAGGGGACTAAGGGGGATGGGTGGGTGGCATATCGGATACAGTACGCTGGGACGGCCGTTGACTCGCTGGACATGCCGCAGGGTCTGAGACACGCTCTTCTGGCACGCTGGCAGTGGCTGGGAAAGGCGCTCGGGGTCTCCTTCTGATTGATGGGGGGACGGGAAGCTTGTGCATAGCGGTCAAAAAGCTTGTCGACTTGTGTAGCGTGTCTGGGAAGAAGGCCAGGGTTGAGCCTTGTCGCGGACTGGGCGAAAATCCTCGCTGCGTCTTGATTCATGTGATTTATCGCATGCAGCCATCGTATGACTTCCTTTCTCGGTCTTGCTTAGCCACACCAAACGGCTGTCAATTTGAACATAGAAAGGTCGAGGGACGGGAAGGCGTCTGCAAAGGGCTAAGCGACCCGTTGGTGACTCGGAGATACCAGGGCAGACATCGGCTGCTTTGGAAAACGCCTCGGCATCTTTCTGAGATTCTGACGGCTGAGGCACGTGGCTCTCCACCGCTTCCCCTTCCACAACATGCACCCCGCTTCTGCGGCTCCTGACCTTCGCGCCTGCTTGCACGGTGCTTGCATAAATTCTGTGGCCACGAGAGTCAACCACGTCACTCTTTTACCGTTGCCTCGACTCTCGTGCCTGTTGCTTGGATGAAAGGGGAAAGGCGCGGTGAACCATCTATGCGGAACTGCTGGTGCGGGGTGGAGATGAGCGCATCTTGCAGCAATACCGTAGCAACGCCCACCATGCCCATGGGTGAACAGAAGAGTTGCCCGGGGCTGGAAGGCGAGGGCAGTGATCAGTCTGTCGTCCATTCCTCGCCAGCATGAATTACAGAGGCAGGGGTCGAACTGCAGTCAAGTCTCATTATTCCAGGACGAGACACATCGACTACCCGTAGCAACGACAACGACACCGGACGAGAGGGGGTTAGACCAGGCACCAACACCTTCCGAAAGCAATCATGACGGACAGGCCCGCGAAGGCTTGCCGTTTACCGCGGTCTACGCAATGCATAATAAGGTATATTGTTGCTGCGGAGCTGAGTATACAAGTCTTTCCTCTCCTCTCTCCATCTCCGTCGCCTCCCTCTCACCCACCCTGCCAGCAAGATGCTGCCTCCCACTTCCGCCGCTGCTGTTGCAGCATTCGGCCTGACTCTGCTCGGACGAGGTGCCGCTCAAGCAGGCTACGGTTCGCAGAACTCCAGCACCAGCCTCCCGATTGTCGATCTGGGCTACGAACTCCACCAGGCCTCCCTCTACAACATGACCGGCGGCTTCTACAACTTCAGCAATATCCGCTATGCTGCGCCGCCTACGGGCGAGAACAGGTTCAGAGCTCCTCAGTTGCCAGCGACGAACCGCTCAGTAGTTCAGACCGGACTGCCGGCTCGCATCTGCCCTCAGGCGGATCCTGCATGGCTGTTGATTGCAGAGACCTACATCCCGGAGTACCTGGCTGGGCAGACTGTGTTCAATACGTCGTCGTTCAACTTGAGCAGCTCCTCGGGTGGTGGACTACCGGTTCAGGACCCGCGGACGACGGAGGACTGCTTGTTTCTCGATGTGGTCGTCCCGGAGGCCATCTTCAACAATGCAGGGAAGGGCTATGGAGCGCCTGTGCTGGTAGGAATACCTTGCTTCATCTCGGTGGAATGAACTGACAGGTTGTACAAAGGTATGGATCTACGGAGGCGGATACACAGCTGGTTCCAAGTCCGATTCTGGGAACCCTGCCGGACTTCTAACTCGCAGTGAGAGCAATGGCGGTGAGGGCGTCATTGTAAGACGCCCAGATATTCTTTCGCTATGATCAACTCCTGACATGGGTGCAGTATGTCAGCATGAACTACCGCCTCGGCGCTTTCGGTTGGCTCTCGGGGCCTACCCTGCAAGCAAATGGTGACGCCAATGCCGGCCTGCTCGACCAGAGACTCGCTCTCGAATGGGTCCAAGCGCACATTGCATCTTTCGGAGGCGACCCAAACCGCGTAACCGTCTTCGGAGAGTCAGCAGGCGGAGGGTCGATCATGCACCAGATCACGGCATACGGCGGCAACAAGGGTCCAGTGCCTTTCCAACAGGCTGTTCCCCAGTCTCCCGGATTCGCGCCGTTGGTGTCAAATCAGCAACAAGAGCAAGCACTTACCACGTTCTTGGCGCTCGCGAACGTTAGCACCATTGAGCAAGCACGTCAATTGCCCTTTGAGACGCTTCTTGTGGCGAATATCATTCAAGTGGGAGGTTCGCAATACGGTAAGCAAGTCGATGTGCTCAAGCAATCAAAAGGACATCGCTGATGCTGTTGCTCCTGTAGGCAGTTTCACATATGGGCCGTGAGTTACTATATTGCAATGAACGTCTCGAAATGAGTACGTATGCTGACCTCCTCCAGTTCTGTCGATGGCAACTTCGTTCCGGCGCTCCCCGGCGAGCTGCTTCTCCACGGCCAGTACGACAAGAGTCTGAGGATCATGGTTGGCCACAACGCAGACGAGGTTCGTTCAAGCGCCTGCGGCATTGACGATGGTACTGATTGCGGCAGGGTCTACTCTTCACCTCGCCGTTCATTCAAAACAATTCAGCCTTCGCCGCGCAGGTTGTTGCCGAGTTGCCCACCCTCGCTGCCTATCCCCAGACCGTCGAGTATATCACGAACGTGCTGTACCGTAAGTGCAACGCCGCCAGAACCCAGACCGCCTCGGGAAAACTGACAAGTCCACCTGCAGCACCCACCTTTGACGGCAGCCAGGCCATGGGTTACACCAACCAGATCGGCCGCACTGCTGCTCTGGTCAGCGAGCTCATCTTCACCTGCAATACCTTCTACCTCGACAAAGCGTACGGCAACAAGACCTACTCGTACTTCTTCACCGTCCCGCCAGCGCTTCACGGGAACGACATACCGTAAGTCAACAGGGCAATACCCGAAGAGAACGACAGCTGACATTGTTCACTAGATACACCTACTACAACGGGGCATCCGCTTCCGTCGCGAGCGTGCAGGTGGCCATCGCTATGCAAAAATACATCACGCATTTCGCGGAGACCGGCTCGCCGAACGAGGCGGGCGTGCCTTACTTCGTCATGTATGGTCAGAACGCTACCATTCAGGACCTCAACATCACTGGCGTCTCAGAGATCATGGATCCGACGGCGAATGCGCGGTGTAATTGGTGGCAGAAGGCGTTGTACGTTTAGGAGCGGGTAGTCGAACAGAGGGCTGGGATGGATGGCTGTATGCTACATACATGTAGCGATTTTGGTTGCACAGAACAATGCATTGCCATATCGCTGTTCTCCGGCATGCCTCGGGACATCATCCCGTCTGTCCCGTTTCGACATCACATGATATCGTGGCGTTTCTCGCCGAGGGCATCTGTCAAGGGTCATAGCTCCAGTATGCGGGTGATGTCAGAGCTGCGTTTCTGCTCCAGCCACACACGCCTTCACTTCGAACACCAAACACTACCTTACCCTATAAAGACCAACCCTCTCCTCAGACCAGTTTACTACCACCGAGGCAAACCCACTCATCATCCACCATGTACCGCCAAGCACTCGCCAGGCAAGCCCGCCTCTTCAGCACCTCGGTGCGCGTCCGCAAGTCCGCAATCGACACCGCGAAGGACGCTGTCAAGAACGTGGACAAGACCGTCTCGCAGACGCTCGTCAAGGGCATCGA
>NAJQ01000400.1:0-26760 GCA_005059865.1 Friedmanniomyces simplex
GGGAAGAGTAGTCCGCCCGTGTCGTTCCGGAATTGGTAGACGTAGAGGACGTTGTACCGGTACACGATCCAGAACAAGCCGAAGATGATGAGCATGAAGACGAGGATGAAAGGCGCGATGACCGAGTACACAATCCCGATGACGGCGAAGTTCGTGAAGGGCGGGAAGAAAGAGCCCCACTGAAGGTTGTTCAGCCCGATCTGCCGCCGCCACTTCTGCCGCGGTGTGCTATCCATGATGCGCGAAAAGAAGAACCAAACGAAGAGCGAGCCGAATTGCAGCAACGCCCCCGAGGAGTTGGACAGCGCCTGCACGAGCAAGTACTGGAAGAAGTAGTTCGACGCCCGCGGGAGCGATTCCGAGAGGGACTTGAAGACCTCGCCCGGTTGTGTGGCTAGTTGCGAGAAGAAGACCGTGAGGCCCGAGGCCAGCGTGCCGACGAAGAAGATCTGGATGAACAAGAAGGTAAAGTACCACGTCTGCACGCCGAGCTCCTTTGCGTTTCCGGTCGGGACGCCTTGCAGTCCGATAAGGGCGCGGAATATGTCGGGCACCAGCAGGAGGATAAGATTGAGTAAGAGCGGGGGCAGCAGGCCTTCAATCAGGGCGCGGCCGGTGGTCGGTATCCTGGCCACCCAGCTAAGCCAAGCGTATTTCGTTGCGAGCGAATTAAGGTGCGCAAGCAAAGACGTCAAGGTGACCGGAATGGCGTAGAGGATGATGAGTGCGGCGCAGATGACGAGGACTATGTTGGTCCGGAGCAGGCGCTCCCACCACTTGATCGACAGGTTATCCCACAGAACGTCGTCGGGACTGATCTCCAGCCAGCGGGGCGCCATTGCTTGCGGGAGGTGATGCGACAGGGACTGACAGGCCATGTGGGCGGCGACCTGGTGGTTGAACTGGATGAAGGCGCTGTTCATGTACGGGAACTTCTCCACATTGTTCTGATCCGCTTCAATTTCCACATTGAGACGGGCGAGCTCACGACGCAGCCAGTAGATCTTGTCAACCTGCTGGCCTACAAACGGGAGACTTGGGAACCATGCCTGATCGATGACCGGTAACCGTATTGTGTCGCGCTCTTTCGGCTCGATATAATGGCGCCACCGCGGCTCCTCGTCTTGGTCCTCGTCCCAATTCTTGTCGATGGCTGCTGGATACTCCTCCTTCACCTCGGCTTCAGTAGTGTTTCTCCTGTTCTTCCAGAAAGCGAGCTCCTGCACCAGCTTGCTCGCTGAGACATCCTTCTCGGCTTTAGCTTTTTTATCCGGATTCGTGCGCACAGTCGTTGCTGTTAGCGGGAACTCATCCTCTTCCGCTGTGTGCGGCTGTGGCGAGGGCATGCCAAGTGACCTATCGTTGTTCTTCCAGAGTTTCCAGCTTAGCTCTCTCGGCTGCAGTGAGGAAGGCTCTTCGATCTGCATTTGCGAACGGGGTTTCGATTCGACAGAAGGCCGAGTCGTGCGGATTTCGGGGTTGCCAATTGCCGTCATTTCACTTTCAGGCGAGCCTTGTGGCTGCTGTCCAGGGCGTGCTGCAGGCAGAGAAAGTGGATGCGGCGGAGGCTTCCTCACTGGTGTGTCTGCCGCTCCGTCGCCGCCTTCAGCGTCTGGTAGAGCTTTACGAGCGTTCTCGCTGTTCGCCTGCATTCTCGCCTCGCGCTCCAATGCAGGTGTTTTGGGAGGCGGAGTCGGCGCGCCATCGCTTTGGCTCAAAATGGACTGCCGATACAGCTTGTCATCTGTCACAAATCCGGTCCCGGTGTACGCAGCCTGGTCGAACTCCTTGCCGACGTTGCGAAATCTATCGTCCACGTCACCCACGACCCGCTGCCCTAGCATTCCCACACCCTTCCCAATTGCACCAAATCCGTGACCTACTGCACCCAGCCCCTGGTTCACAGCACCCAGTCCCACCCTGTCCAAACCTTCTCCGACTATACCCAACGGATTGGCCGCCTTATGATGCTTCTCCACATCCTTCTCGTGCGCCCGCTCTTCTTGCTGCTCGGCTTGCTGGAGGATATCCTGCAAGCCGTGCGGCGTATTATGCTGATCACCAGCACTGAGACCCTGCTCTTGTGCCATTTGCTCCGCAGCCGCATCCTCAGCCGCTCTGTCCTGCTTCAGCTGCTCCTTGCTCTTCTTGTGCTGGCCTTCCTTCTTCGCCTTCTCTTTAGTCTTCTTCTCATGAGCTGTCCTGCATTTCCCGATGAGATCCAACTCGGCGCCTTCCAGGCTCTTAGCCATGTTAGCCCTGAGTTGCACCTTCGTCGACAGCTCGTCGAAGTTTCGGTTGATCCATATGTTCTTGATGCCGCCCGGGAAGACGTCGTAGAGCCCGGAGAGCGCCTCCAGCGTCAGCCATTTGCGTGGGATGCCAGTAACAAGCACGGTGGTGGCTGAGGCTCGGAGACGGTGTTGCGGCGAGGTGAGGAAGGCCTGGCGGACGCGGATGTAGCCCCGGAGCTCCTTATAAACGACGTAGCAGAACCAGATGATGACGCCAATGGCCATGATGAGGTGGGCCCATAGGCGGTGGCCCACGTGCTGAGGGGCCACATTGGAGATTGAGAGCTTGTCCAAGCCCTTTTGTAGGCCGCCGGAGTACCTGTTGAGAGGGAGCATGATAGGTAGGACGATGAGGGCGACGGGCAAGAAGAACTTGAGCAGCATTCGCAGGTAGCGGAGGAAGAAGTAGGCGTCCAGGCCGCATTTCTGCACGAAGGCTTGGTCCGACGTGGTGTAGAGCGGAGCTAGCCATGCTATCAGGCCACTCGGCGGTGCGGGCACTCGTTCGCGCTCAGGTACCAGGTATGATCGAGGCCGGTAGATTCGCGTGAGACGCTGCCGGATTAGGGTGAAGAGGAGAAACTGCACGGCGAAGGCCACGACCGAGCCTGCGATCGCGGCGAGGAGAGCGTTCACGGTGGTGCCACTGTTGTTCAGTGCCGTACCGGAACCGCAGTTGATGCTGTCGAGGAAGCTGCCACCGGTGCATTGTGGCTGGGCGGGGGAAGACATTATCGCGGTAGCATATCGTTGTAGGACATGGTGCTTGTGAAGAGGTCGCGGAGGCGGAGGTGGGAATGATGGTCAGGAGGCGCGGAGCCAAGCGCGTGCCCCAAAACCGGATCTCGCTTGTATTCACTGCAGGTGCAAGGGTTCACATTAAACGAAGTTGCAGCCTTTTTCTTGTGCTGCGACAACGCCGACCAGTCGTTCAAGTGCTTCGATATACAAGTACAACCTGGTTACGGGATTGGCGACCTCTCCGTCCTGCAACAACGCCCTCCCGCTGCTTCAAGGCCTACCAGTCGTTCGAGCGAGTGCCACGTCTTGGAGCAATGGTGTTTGAAGACTATATGTATGGTATGATGCATTTTCTCCGCGCCTACTTCTCATCTTCGGGCACTGGTCTATGAGGTTCCAAATACCCCTTCGGAACGCCGAGAAGCAGATTTTACGTGACTCGGTATTGAAAAACTCTGCGCATCTCTTCAGTGCTCCGTCCTCCAGCAGCGTCCTTAAACTACTCAACGCCTATTACTCGTTCCATTGAGAATTTGCAGGCGCGGACAATCCGTTCTTATCATATACGAGTATCGCTGCCCTCTCCGTTCTGCAACAGCATGGTCACGCTGCTATAGCGCGCATCGGCCCTACCAACGAGTATTGTACCAGGAGAGTGCATTCTGTCGAGTGGCATGCTCTCTGCGCCCGCGTGTCAACGCTGAGGAATTTCATGTTCCGTAAGTTGATTGGAAGATTCACCTACGGCGGGGAGCCAATGTCGCCCATGGCGTTTGCACTTGTGGCGCGTTACGCCGCTTCCGTCTTGACAGGTGCTAGCACGTCGATTGAGTTTGAGTCTATCGACCAACGTCTTGCCGCTTAAACAGCATCTTTGCTCATTAGTCGTACAGCAGGGCACTGTTCTCCCGAATACTGCGACATAGCTTTGAAGGATAGTAAAAAGCCCGACACTTTGCCGACCCGCTCCCTCCTCGCCTATACCACCACCAGGACCCGCCTGCGCATCCCGTTCCAACACTGCATCGACTATCATGGCCAAGCAGCTCGCGACTGACGTCTTCGCAATGTGCGCGATCCGAGCAAGTACCACGAGGTCAGCCCCATCCTCCATGCTCCGCGAAACTTCGTGCTGAGCCTCGAAATCGGGTGAAGTACGGTCGAGAAGGACAGCGTCGGAGAGGAGCAGGCCTATGTGACTTGGTGGGTTCATGGTCGAACCTGGCGCTCTTGATAGGGTCTTGCACAGCCTACTCGCAAGGCCAGCCCTGAAGTCGGAGACGTCGCAGAACAGGCAGAAGAGCCGGCGCATCCACCATCAAGTCTTCGCCGGATTTTGCTCGGTAGAGGAAGACAAGAACGTGCACCAGGTCGTAATTGAGAAGGCCCCGGGGTATGTCCGGGCTGGCATGGTGTACGTAGGTGAGTATCCAGGTCCCACGTCTGTTTTTGGTCAATTGGATTGACGGCCGTCATAGCGTTGGCTGGGGTTGGGGCTGGGCGGATCACCGTGATATCGTCAGCTGGGGTCGGATTCGTCATTCTCGGTTTCGCCAATTGGAGCCCTGTTGTCCACTGGACCTGTTGTGGCCGTGTCGCAGGTGACAGCGCCGCTAGAGCACTAGATCAGTCTCCGCGTCCGGCTTCGCGGTCACGGTTGGCCTTGGAGCCAGACTCTTGATCCAGTCGATAGTAGTCTGGGACAGGATATCCGGCAGCGCGTGGCGGAATGGCTTTTGAACGCGCACTTCTTGCTCGATGCGTGATTGCGCTCCTTCAACATCAACCTACTTCAATGCATTGGGCGCCCGAGCTGTCCGCATCAATGACCGGCGTGCGATATTGACAGGCGGACCTCGCCATCCGGTACTCCTTTCGTCTTGACAGACTTGGTGCTCAGAGTATTCGCCTTTGGCCGGACAGTCCATCATCAGCGTGATCTCCGGATTACCTGTTAGCCACTAAACAGGTCTCAGCCCGGCTCGTCCATCGGCATCAACATGCGGTTTGCTAGGACAGACTGGTGCCGCGCAAAATCGTCGACATATACTTCAGTGAGGGAATTACTCGCATATGTCCTCGGCCCTTTCGGCGAGATGATGAATAGTGAGCCGTTGACCAACATATTTGCCAGAGCTTCGTCTCGTTGCCTGAGATGCAACATCTCGTCCGCACGCTGGAAATTGAAAATTGTTGACAAGCATGGACGCGGTCCTTCGAGGTCATCCACGTTGATCACTGTGATGAGAGTGTGGTAAGAACGAGTAGGGGAGGAGGTTGTGGTGCTTTCGAGGCCGTGTCTGGAAGCGATGGATACTGTACCGAGAGATAGGCCCGGTGGACCATGGCTGACTGGTGAAAGAGGCCGGTCATAATGGGGATGGAAGGTTGATGGTGGGCACCTTGATGGATGAGGTGAGGTTCGTATCTCGGCCCGGCTTCTGAGCACGTGGCGGCGCGTGGGTGCTCCGAATAACTTTCACATCTTGATGCTGCTGAGTGCCTTCTGGACGACCAACATTCGCGGCCATCGACCGCATAACAGATAATGTACCTTACAGTAACACAATCGAGGATGTGTGAAAGCAACATGAGGTTCAAGTCGACATGGAGGGTCGAAGCGTGACGTCAATGGCGCCCGTTCCTGCAGCTGTCAACGGTCGTTTCAGGATTGGACCACGCGATGTGGAACGATCGACCTGATACGCGCCTGCCCATCCTGTATCGACATCGACCCGAACATGGCAGGAGCATGTCTTGTTATAGGCACGGTAGGTGCTGCCGGCGGCTCTCATCAACACCCATCCACATCACCATCTCCTTGTCACCACAGTCGAGCATCGCCTTTGCGCAACGTCTACCTCCGCACCTCTCGCATATCCGCATCGCAGCTGGTCTGCGCTCTACTTGCATGCGTACCTTGACCTCCAGCCTACCCCTCTAGCATTCCGCCGCAGCGAGCAGCGCGCACCCGAGTGGGTCGACCCGGCGTCAGTGACTGCTCCACCTCTCAACGACATACAGAGCGCCGACACCGAGCATAGGGCGAGCCTCCCGCATCCACCGCCTACGTTGACCGTCTAGGACCCTCCACCGCCCACCATGTCCTCCCTCCGCCTCGCCGCAGTCCTGCTCCTAGCCCTCACAACCTGCGCCGAACACCACATGAGCCGCTACCGCCTCGACAAACGACAAGGCGGCAACACCAATATCCCCATCCTCATCAGCAACTGGTGCACGGAAACTATCTACCCGGCCATCCTGACCCAAGGCGGCACCGGCCCCTCCACCACCGGCTACACCGCCCAACCCAACACTAACCAGACCGTGTACGTCTCCTCCGACTGGCAAGGCCGCGTCTGGGGCCGCACCAACTGCTCCTTCTCCTCCAACGGCAACAGCGGCTCCGCCTGCACCACGGGCGACTGCGGCGGTCTTCAAGCCTGCAAAGGCCCCGGCGCCCCGCCCGCCACCCTCGCCGAGTTCACGCTCGCAGGCTCGCAGTCCCAGGACTTCTACGACATATCCCTCGTCGACGGCTACAATCTCGGCCTCGCCATCGTCCTCCTCCCCAACGGCAACCAAGCCCTCCAGTCCCTCGACCCTTCCACCACCAACCCCTCCTGCGTCGCCTCCCTCGAGGGCTTCGCGGCCTCGGCATCCAGCTACAACCCGTACGCCAACAACCAGCAATTCCTCGGCACCTCGTCCGCCTCCCCGCTCCCCTTCGAAAGCAAACAAACCGCCTCCACAATCTCCAGCTGGTGTCCCTGGGACCTCCAGACCTCCCCTCCCCTCGCCCCAGGCGACGGCGTCTACCCTTACCCCGACGGCAGCATCACCCGCCCGGCCTTCGACCCCTGCATCTCCGCCTGCAGCAAATACGGCGACGCGAGCTACTGCTGCACGGGGAAATACAACGGCCCGAACTCCTGCAGTCCGAGTTATTACTCCAAAGCGGCTAAGGCGGTGTGTCCGGATGCTTATAGTTATGCGTATGATGATCAGACGAGCACGTTTATCACGCCGTCGGGGGGCGGGTTTCAGGTGGTGTTCTGTCCGGGGGGCAGGAGCACGGATATTATTGAGAGTAAGGGTGGGGGGGCCATCAAGCATGGGTGATGTGAGGTGAGTTATACACTTGAGTGGGATGGATGGCGGTGATACTTGTAAGCGCAGGCCGTGAGATGGAGCTGGGAAGTCTGGATATGAGGAAGAGGAGTGGTGTATCAAGAGCCTCGGGCGTACGCGCCTTGAGAGGGTGTTGGGGAGTTTTGGGTGTGGTTGTTGTACATATTGCCTATGCAAGCCGGTCACGACCTGCCATTTTGTGGCTTGGGTTTCCAACGTACTTCACAGATCGATCAATGGGAAGCAGTGGCACACGCGAGGACAGCTCTCGATGATGAGCCGTCTTGCGGATCCAGGTATGGAGTGATGCATAGCACATACGGGACACAAAAACCCAATCCTATATTCAGAGCGTTTTGCGGAGTACCAAATACCGCCCATCACAAGATTACTCGCAAGTCAAGGATTCTTACCTCCCACCTCCTCTATACGCCGCCCCAGCATCCTGCGCAGGCAAACCCCTCGGCTTCGGCCTCCCCTTCACAGCCTGCACACACAACGCCTTCCTCGGCTCCCTCTCCAACCACCCCTCCTCCCTCACCACCTTCCCCACCTCGAAATAATCCTTCCCGCCCTCGCCCCGGAACATCTTCGCCCACCCCTCAATCGTATCCCGGACCTGCTTCCTCGCTCTCCGCAGCTCCTGCTCGCGATAACTCTTCTGCGGGCCCGTGAGCTTCACCGGCTTCTCTCCCTCCCCTGCCCCCTCTCCACCGTCTGGCGAGTACTCCGGCGGAAGAGGGATATCCGAAGCAATATACGTCCACTCCGCCCCTCTCAGATCGGGCGTGCCGTCCTCGGCGAAACAGCCGGTGATGAAGCCGCGGGCGGCGTCCTTGCCGGCGAAGACGTGGTAGCTGCCGCCCGGGCCGTAGATGCGGGGGTTGGAGGAGACGTCGTAGATGGTGCCGTTGAGGGCGAGGTAGATGGGTTGGTTCGGGAGGCTGCCGGTGTAGGTAGCTAGTTCAGCGTCGGTGAGGAGGAGGGGGCCGCGCTGGAGAGGGGGAGATGTTAGTGGGGGAGGGATGGGATGGGATGGGAGGGGTGAGGTTCGGGATGGGGTGGTGCGAGGTGGGGGCGTACGAAATAGCGGGTTATAGGCCCGGGGCGGATGAACCAGGGTCGCCAGCCCCAGAGGAGAGAGTCGTTGGTTATGAAGTAGCTGAGGAGGCAGTTGAGGAGGAGGAGGCCGCCGAGGATGCGGAGGATGTCGGAGATGCTGAGGCTGCTTTTGCTCTTCTGCTTCGGTGTGCTGGTGGGCTTGGGAGGGTTGCCGTTGGTGTCGCTGGCGGGCTTGCCATTGCGTTTGCGGGTGCCTGAGTCTGCCATTTTGCCGTGGACTTATGAGGCGTCGAAGAGCGGCGGGGAGTCTGTCGACGATAGCAGATACCTCAAAAGGCTTATATCATCGATGCGACGGAACATGGTGATATTGAAGGTCGTTGGCGACCGCGGGGAGAGTTTCAGCGGACGTGGAGATCGTCGGAAGCTTGAACTTGACGACGTTCAAATTGAATGATTCCCAGCGGCCATGTCAAACGTTCGTAGAGGCAGACGTAGACAACATCTTGGAGAGGTAGTCACAATGATGTAGCATTATTGACCGCCGGATACCAGATCGGACAGAGACAACTTGACAACCACTGCCCGATCGAGAAGCCGACTTCGCTGCCCGCCTTTGTCAAGCTTCGGGGCAAAGGCGACCGCAAGCCATTGGGGATTTATTTCCGTTGCCTCTCATTCCTTATCCGTCTCTTCTATCCTCGTACGTCTTACATTTACTCGATATTGTCAATAGAACAAGACCATCATACCCGTATACCTGCCCGCACGCCGCACCGAACAGCCAGCTTCAGCTTTCGAACGCAGCCGAAGCGGCGATATAAATCCATCAGCTCGCCATCATGCTAGACGGTGTGGAGGTAGCCAAGCATAGCAGCCGGAAGTCGTGCTGGATAGTTGTCAACTCCAAAGTCTACGATGTCACGTCTTTCGTCCCTGAACACCCCGGAGGCTCTACGATATTGCTAAAGCAGGCTGGAGCGGTAAGTACATCAAACCGCACCGTACTTGACAGCAGGCTAAAGCTATATCTAGGACGCATCAACCGAATACGCCAAATACCACTCTCCGGAAGTCGTCAACGACCTACCCCCCGGCAGCTGCCTCGGCGACCTCGACCCTTCCACCACCACCGCCCTCAACACCCCCAAAGGCCTCGACCGCGGCGAAGTCCAGGACGCCACCGCGCAGTCCGACGACGGTCAAGTCCCGCACGTCACCCTCTGCGTCCGCGCCTCCGACTTCGAAGCCGCCGCCAAAGCCACCTTGCCCAACAAATCCTGGATCTACGCCTCCAGCTCCGCGAACTCCGGGCAATCGCTCCAGGGAAATCTAGACGACTGGTCCCGCGTCACTTTCCGCCCTCGCGTGCTAAGGAATGTCGAGACGGTGGAGGTAGGCACGCGGATCCTTGGGAACAGCTCGCCGCTCCCCTTCTACTGCTCCCCTATGGGCTCCATGGGCTCCATCCACGCCGACGGCGAGATCGAGATGACGAAAGCGATTGTGCAGACGGGCATGCATGGGCTCATGAGCACGGCGTCCACTAAAACGACCGAGCAGATTATGGAGACGTACCTCGCTGAGCAGGAACGACGGGGGAGTAACGCGAGTGCCTCGAAGTTGATGTTCCAGCTCTACATCCCCACCGATCGCCAACGAGCCGTGGAACTCATCCGCCGCGTCAAGAAAGCTGGGTTCCACAGTCTCTGGATCACGGTCGATACGCCCGTCCTCGGCAAACGGACCGCAGACCGCTACCAGCAGGCCCAAGAAGCCTTCGATGTCGGGCTCGCGGAAGAAGACGTCGAGCCCGCGGCGGAGAAGGAAGTCGAAACCGAAGGCGGCGCGGCTCCTAAAGTCTCGCCCAAAATCGGCGGACGGCCTCCTCCCGGGCAGTTGAGCGCGCGCACGACGTGGGAGGATCTGGCGTGGATACGCAGGGAGTGGGATCGCCCGATCGTGCTCAAGGGGGTGCAGTGCGCGGAGGATGCCAAGTTGGCGGTGGAGTATGGGGTGCAGGGGATTCTGCTGAGTAATCACGGGGGCAGGCAGATGCATACGGCGCCTAGTGCGCTTATGACGTTACTCGAGATTCGCGCGTATGCTCCCGAGGCGTTGGGGAAGTTGGAGGTGTTTGTGGATGGTGGGTTGAGGGATGGGGCGGATGTGTTGAAGGCGTTGTGTTTGGGTGCGAAGGCGGTGGGGGTGGGGAGGCCGTTTTTGTATGCTTTGGCGGCTTATGGGGGGAAGGGGGTGGAGAGATGTGTGGATGGTAAGTTTGAAACCTTTCTGCTGTTGGAGGGTGGATGTTGGAAGCTAATGATGTCTTCTTGCAGTCTTGTCCGAAGAGCTGACGACGGCGATGCGATTGCTGGGCATCACGTCTTTGGACCAGGTCCGGCCGGAGATGGTGAATGCGCAGCGCTTGTTGAACGAGATGTGGCGGCCGGAGCAGGCGTCTGTGCGGAGTCGTCTGTAGTTGAGGGGAATTCCAGTCATGCCTTGTTTCCATTCGATCCAAGTCTCCGAGCTGACCCGGTCAGCACCACGCTAAATTTCATCGTAGTCCAAGCCGTTGAATAAGCCTAGCACCACGTCGAGCATGGGGCCTCGAAGATCTGTTTCTGCTTCATTCTTGGGGTGGGTTTCATCTTCATCGCCGCCGAAGATCCTCCGATCGCGCGCTGCGGTGCTCTCGCGCGCATCAACGCCGTTACAACTGTCGTGTCGAGGCGTTGCGGGTGTCCCGGAATATGACCACGGCGGATAGGTCCAGGTGATTGACCGTGTCGGTGGCGAAGGCTGGCTTCCAGTGCATAGCAACCCCGGCTGCACTGGGCTTGGTTGCCGCTCACAGGCTCGTCGTTGGCGCATGGGGCGATGTCTTGTGCGTTTCCGGTTTGGTTTGTGGCCCATGATGCTGCAGTTGTTTTCGACCGTCTATCTATACTATGATTGTGCTTGAGAGCGAGTGTGTGGTATGAAGAGTGAAGAACTGCTGTCGCTCTACTTTACGTTATGTACATGTAGGGTCACACCGACGATGGCTCATCGCCGAGGTCGCAAGGCCGCGTGTAGCCATCATCGCAAGACTCACATATGAGTGGCCACGGATGCTTCATGATGAGTAAGGTCGGACTTTGGGCAGCAGAAGATGCGTGAGTCATCCTGCCGGGCCCTAAGGTGTGGCGCTGTGGCGTATCAAGCTTAAATTAACCTTAGCGGACCGATCTCCGACGCTAAGATGCTCGTCACCTTCCACTTTCCAGAACGACCGATATGATCCGGACGTGGACCTCTTTCCTCTGCGCCTCGTCGCCACCATGCTACTCGAGACCGTATGCTTGCTACCAGCCAAAGACAGAGGTCTCGCAAGCATGATCTGCCTGCTCTGTCCCGTTGCCAAACTGTGACGCTTGTGAAACGTCGCGGTCAACGGAGCCCTTGACCGTGTCGGCGTCGGGACCACGGCCGTCCTCGCACTGGGTCGTCATCGGCAATATATCGACTCGAGAACTGGTTGCTGGTACTGAGGTACTGTGTAGCATCGGAGATGTGCGAGATTTCATCAAGGCACTGGAGATCTGCCAGCAATGCGCCCGTTAGTAGGCAAGCTCGCAACGATTGCCTTTTAACTAGAGGAGAGCGCAGTCCAGTGTACCAACAATCATACCGTTCCTGCCAACTATAATGATGCCCGGTAAGGTGGTGCTTGCTGGCTGTGAGTGAAGTGAAGGGTTCCGTCATTATTGGCATCGCCGTCATCCGCACTCTTGTCTGGCAGATATTCGAAACCTATACAACAGCATCAAATCCCTCTCCATCCGAGAAAACCCTCACTCACCTTCGCAACCTCAACAATCACCTGCTCAATCACCATCCACCATAGGCCTCCTCGAATCCTTCCGCTCCTCGCGGCTAAACCATATCTTCCAGCGCATCCTCCGTGTCTTCCAATTCCTCTCCCCCGTCATCTCCCTCGGCCTCTTCAGCAGCCGCCTGTCCAAGATCGCCCGCCTCTCCCAACGCATCAGCAAATCCAACGGCGCCGTCGAGGGCATCCTCGCCGCCGCCGTGGCCTACACCCTCGCCGTCATGCTCCTCACCTTCCTCCTCAAGCACGGCGGCCCGAAACCGCTGCGCTGGCTGCTCATGCTGATGGATCTCCTCTTCATGGGCGCCTTCATCGCGGTGGCGTACCTGACCCGGCCGCATGGTGGCAGCAGCGGGCTGTGTCACAATACGAACCGCTATGAAGCGGCGCTCATTCCAAAGGGGCAGAATTGCAGTCTGCCGTGGGGGACGTTTATCCTTGCGATCGTTAGCACGTATGTTTGCCGTGAATTGAATGTCGACTCTGAGTGGCCTCGCTGACTCTCCACCAGTCTCTTGCATTTCCTGACCGCGCTCTTCCACGAAGTCAAGGATCGCAAGCACAGCCGGGATGCTCACAACAACTACGGCAACGGGTATCAGACTGGCAATGGTGATGAGCGCGAGAGGAATCAGACTAGAAATGGCGATGAGCGCGAGAGGTACCAGACTGGGAATGGTGATGACCGCGAGAGGTATCAGTCTGGGAATGGTGTTGACCGTGAGAAGTGAGCGGTGTGGTGTTCAACGCCCTGATTAGGAGACGATTTTGAAGTCTGCTCGACACGCTCGGCGCATGGACCGAAATCACTGGCGAGGCCTTGACTGCTGCGCTTAGTTTCTATCAGTCCTTCGATGAGGTTGTATATCAAGCCTGCCGCAGCATACTCGTGCTGGAGAACAATGTCTTCCTCATTTGAAGCGCATCTTCCGTACGTACGCTTGAGCCACCCATTGGCGATCGCGAATACGTTTGTACTGCGCCTTGTAAAGTTCATCTGATATTATTGTGTGCAATGCGACAGTGTGCTTTCGAAAAGATTGTAATAGCGAGCCGTATCGAGCCTCTGGAATCCGGGAGCCATGAAGTCTTCTTTGTACACTTCACATGAGCCTCATGGCCCGTGCACGACTTCAATACGTCAACGCATTCGAGAAACAGCTCGCTTGCAGCTACAATGCCCATCCGCATCGCAAGATCTTCTTCCTCCATCACCATGGCCCAAACACATCCCGACAACCTCGGCATCCGCCTCTCGGCCAAAGGCAGCGGCCTCGATAAATACCCAGCAAAGTCGCATGCCCGCCGTGTAGCAGTAAAGATCGACGTCACCAAAGGCCTTATAGTGCTGGCTGCCACACCCGCCGCTGTCTATCCCAACTCGGATCAACCAGTGCCATTCCGTCAGGACAGATACTTCTACTATGCCTCCGGCTGCAACGAGCCTGGCTGCTACGTTACGTACGATATCGCCAAGGATAATCTGGTGCTATGGCTGCCGGAGATAGACAAGCGGAAGGTGGTGTGGTTCGGGAGGGGCAGCACGGTCAAAGAGGCGCTGGAGAGGTATGATGTGGATGAGGCCAAGTATATCACGTCTTCACAGGATCTGGGTGGAGGGGTCACCAAGTTCGAAACGATCCTAAAGAACTACATCACGAGGTCTCGGGGCTTCGGAACCTATATCTACACACTGGTCGGCTCTCTACCTGATAGTTCCATCAGAGAGTCCTTACTACGTGCACGGGACAGAGAGCCCAGGCTCCAGTATGCCCTCAATGCCTGCCGCATAATCAAAGACGAACACGAAATCGGACTTATACGCAAAGCCAACGCGATCACCGCCGAGGCACACAGAGCCGTCCTATATAGCCTTTACCGTCTCAACAACGAGGCAGGGGTGGAAGCCGAGTATATGCGCGTATGCATAGCGCGACATGCCAAAGAGCAAGCCTACTCGCCTATAGCCGGCTCCGGCCCAAATGCGAGCGTGCTGCACTACGTCAAGAACGACGAGGACTTCAGCGATAGGCAGATGATGGTACTGGACGCGGGATGCGAGGTTGGTTGTTATGCTGCGGACGTCACCCGGTCCTTCCCTCTGAACAAGCCTCAGCCGGGTACCTGGCCTAGCAAAGAGGCGGAGGAAGTGTACAAGCTCGTGGCGAAAGTGCAGGAAGCCTGTATCGCCGAGATGAGACCCGGCAAAAGTTTCGTCCAGATCACGCGGCTGGCTTTCGACATGACGCTCGATGGCCTGCTGGAGCTGGGCGTGCTGAAAGGCGAGCGGGAGGAGATCAAGAACGTGGGGACGCACTTTGCTTTCTTCCCGCATGGGCTAGGGCATCATCTGGGTCTCGAGGTCCACGATGTCGCGCCTCAAGCGCCTCCCAAGAGTGTCAGCCCCGAGCAATGGCACACGGATGGCACGAACCCCGTGCCAGAGTACAGACATGTCCATTCGCCCGACGGCAAAGCTCGGATCGCTTTCCCGTTCCAGCATGAAGGCGACAGCAGCCTTAGGGAGTATACCATCCGGTGCGATATCGTGGATACCGTCTTCGCCAAACATAGCGAAGAATCCATCACAGCGAACCAGATCCACGACTGCGTTCCCGGCGAGCAGGACTTCGAGCGAGAAACGGCCAACCAGGTCTCCGTGGCGCTCGCGAAGCTCAACCCGTCTTTACGCGGTCAGAAAGATATCCTGAGACGGGCGGTGGAGTGCTATTACTGCGTCTCGGAACGGACAGACGGGGATGGTCACTGTGAGCGGTGTGGTACTGTCGATGCCGAGAAGCCGGATATGCCGCCCTTGCCGCCGAATTTCGATTTCACGGGCGGCTCCCCTTTCTACACTGCTCCGCCGCCCACGAATCAGGAAGATAACACTGGTTATGCTGGCGGTCACGATTATTCCATCCTTGAACCTGGTATGGTCGTCACTGTAGAAGTAAGTAACATCCCCCCAACAGACCCATTTTCGAAGAGAATTGGATGGCTAACATGAGTAACCCAGCCCGGCCTCTACTTCAACACCTACCTCCTCGACAACTTCTTCCTCAACAACCCCAAGCACAACAGTTTCATCGATCAAGATGTGCTGAAGAGGTTCATGTCCGTCGGCGGGGTGAGGATCGAAGACGATATTTTGGTTACGAAGCGCGGGTGGGAGAACCTGACTACGGCGGTGAAGGGGGAGGAGATGCTGGGGGTTATTCGCGAGGGCGCTGCTGCGGGAGCTAATAGGTGATGATTCGGATTCCGTGTGTCTGCGCTGTGCGCTGTGGAGAGGTGGACGCTCAGACGAGTCGTGCTCCGAAAGGGTCCGCGGAAGGCCGAGTATGGCTGCGAGCGCGAGTCTTGAGCTGCTGACTGCGGGTTGCTGAGGATATCCGCGGTGTGGCTCGAATGGCGACCGCTACGAGACTCACTCGACTTTGTGCCAGCTGCCTATGCCTATCTTTCTCAAGCTCGGGTCACGATTGTCACACAGAGATTGGGACTCATGGGGCTGGCGCAGTGGCATCAAGGACAATGGTACATCATCGACCCAACGTACCAACACACGACTGCAGTGTGCTTATCTGCATGGCTTCCACCAAACCATTGAACTCGTCACCTGCCCGCCGTTTCCGATACCGCCTCGACTGAGATTCTACCTGCACTATATCGGCAGCGGCAAGTAATGGGAGCGGCAAGAAATGGAAGAGACAATTCTCGGCGGTGAATGAACAGGGACTCGGAACTGGCCGGATGCGTGGGATCATCAGTATACCACTCCGCCGGCGGCGAACAACAACCCGGTGAGGGTTCATTCAACGGAGTGACGGGGGACCTATGTCGACATCGTTCAGCGACCAATTGATGACTGGCTGCTCTCTGGTGGACCGTCATTGAGAGCAAAAAGCAGTGAGGTACTCAGCGAGGGGCACGGACGGTCGAAGAGGTCCGATACCTGCCCCGAAAGGGCGGGTGGTAGACTACGAGCGGAGCGGCGGGTTGACGGAGTATGTGATGCAGGTGGAGTCCTGATACTGGCGCGTGGTGATTGCCAATTATACATATCAATTATTCTGCTGAAGCGCATGCTTTCGCCGTCTGTGCCAGAGCGGAGATGTTGTCAGAGTCATGGTATAAGATGAGCTGGCTTGGCGGTGTTGCGGGAGCTTTGACTGGGGTCCATACAGCGTCACAGCGTGAGGTCTTGGTGCTCGTTTCGCGGCTGCACTGGGTAGTACCGTCCAGCGCAATACCCAAAGTATCCCGATGGAGGTGAGAGGTCGCAGTGCTGAAAGGAGGTTGACATTGGCTTGATTTGGTAGACGGCATGGAGCGCCGTTTCTCCTGCTGCTCCGCTGCTGGCGACCTCCATCCTTCGTGTGAAATTTGCAGGCCTTGGTGACGCGCAGTACAGGAGGCGGCGCTGTCTCTCCGGGGGTGTACCGTGTGGCCATGTGTCTTATTACTACTCGAACCAGGCCCGTCAAATTGCTGCTGGATCAGAAGTGGAGGAGGATGCAGGGAACGCGCTATAATTAGCTACCGAGGCTGTGTGCATTGAAGAAGCATAAAACGAGTCGCGGGTGTGCGACGGGACACGGTGAGAAGGCGCGGTGTGCTGGTGAGATGGGGTGATGTTGTACAGTGAGGCGACGAGGACGGCGTGTAGCTGGCAGGAGGGTCTTGGGAGAAGCCGAGGCCATGGCGGCTTCCACGCCCAGCCGGGCACGAAGGGGGGGTGTCGTTCATTAATCCCAGCGTATCAGACGGGTCGGTGGCGGCGAGTAGGTGGGCTAGTCACAGGCTGATGTGGGCAATGGGCAAGCGAGTAAGGTATCATTCTCACGTTTGCTCTTGTCTCGCGCGCGAACCCAGCTCATCCCCTTGGACGCGCTGCTGCGCCCGTCCGCCCGCCAGGGAAGAGCAAATCATCCCAAGCTTTCCTCCCTTCAGAGCTAGTACGGTACGGCCATCGGCTCGGTCCAGCTTCTGCTCCCAATGCGATGCCCTTCTCCTTGAAGAAGTCCAAGCACAACATCGCCGCCAGCTGGTTTCCCGACTCACAGCACCCTGGTATGTCCCTCTGCCCTCTCCGCTGTTGTCGCGTTGCAAGCCCTACCTACTCCGCTCCGCCCCGCAACCCAACCCAACCCAACCCAACCCAACCCAACGCGAGGTACCCCTTCTGGCGTGCTGACTTGCCCCTCGAGATCTCCCGCTCAAGCCCGTCGCACCGGCGGCGACGACCCCACGACCGCAGAACACGCTGAGCAGAAGCACGAGTGTGAGCGACCGCTTCAGCTCGGGATACGCTGGTGGTGCGTCGATCCCCCCACCCTCACCCCACCCCGCGACACCTCCGCCGAATGCTGAGAAAGAGCGCTAGATCGGCGGTCGATTGCGGCCATACCGGGCGGGGAGCAGGGCGCGGGCGTTAACATTGAAACACCAGACGACTTCGGCCAACACCCCTCGCAGCTCTCCGGCGGGCTGGGCCGGTCGCAGACGGTACTGAGAAGGGAAGGCACGGGCACGAGCCGGAACAGCAACGCGCCGCCCGACCAACAGGGCTTGCCGTCGCCCATCTGGTCGCCCGACTTCTCCCAGCTCCCGACGCCGAGCGAGCAGCACGAGTACTTTGGCCCCAGCGACCCCATGAGCACCGGGCAGCACACCGTGAGCGCCGGCAAGACATCGTCCGACTCCGGGCAGAACAACGCGCTGGATCGCTGGTCCCAGAGGCGCCTGCAGCGCTTGAACACCGAGCAAGGCTTCCGAGAGCAGCGGCAGGGCGGGCAAAGTATACTGAGCCCACCGCTGCCCAGCGAGCAGAGCGCCGGCTTCAACGCTGCTGCAGCCGGGCCATATTCCGGCCAGGAGTCACAGCCACAGCCACCCCTGCACCAACAGCCTCAGCCGCACACTGCGCAACAGCCCGCATATCCGAGCGCACGCACGGCCCCACCCGCACACCCAAACGCGGGTCTCGCTATACAAACACAGCCGGTGAGCCTTGTTACTATTCACGTCCCCATATCCGACGTCATTGCACGTCTGACGTTAAGCTTAACTTCTAGGCATACTCCCAACAGCAGTACTCACCACCCGACTCTGCCTCCCATTCGCAGTCACAGGACCCTTCGCGGGCGCAATCGCAACAGGGTCGCAGCTTCTCGCAGCAGGAGGACACGTCGATGTCCGCCAACAATGGCAGTCTCCCGGCCCCGCGGTCCGCCAAGTCCGGCGCGGGCAATCGACAGAGCGTGCACAACGGACTCAGCTCACGTGAGAGCTCGGCGGTGGGATCGGGTCAGCAGCAGCAGGGCATGCCAGCCTTCAACGCTTCCGTCGTCCCGCCTGCAGGGCAAGGGCAGGCCTATAAGGGTAGTGTCCAGGGACAGCAGCAGGGTGACGTAGGGAGGGTAACGCCGCAGCCCGTACAGCTGGGCGAAGACATGACCGAGGAGGACGTCAACCAACTCATCAAGGACCACAAAGAGCTACGTAAGTCGCGCGCGTCACTCAGACGGCCCGTGTATTGTTCGCTGACTGTGCTGCAACAGGCGAGAAGTACACCAAGGTGAAGAAGTACTATTTTGAAAAGGAAGACCAAGTCAAGC
The DNA here is from genome assembly GCA_005059865.1 of Friedmanniomyces simplex. Taxonomy (NCBI): domain Eukaryota; kingdom Fungi; phylum Ascomycota; class Dothideomycetes; order Mycosphaerellales; family Teratosphaeriaceae; genus Friedmanniomyces; species Friedmanniomyces simplex. The sequence goes on from NAJQ01000400.1 coordinate 18,729, forward strand.
AACTGCAGAACAGCCTTGCACACCAAAGACTATCATTATCACGGACCTCGCTGGACGACAGCGAATACACCACCCGCTTCAACCGACTCGACGGACTCATCGCGCAACTTGCTTTTAGCATAAGGAAGAGCTGGAGGACCCTGCCCGATTGGCTGCACAGGTCGGTGAATAAGGATGCGGTGGCCACGGGCAAGCAAGAGATGACTGCGGCGGGTCGGACCTTCATCTCACGATGGCTGGTCGAGGACTGCTTCGACAAATACTTCCACCCGGATCTGGACACACCGCTCTCGGCACAGCTCAGGCTGATACAGCGCAACATCCGGTCGTTCGCGCCGCACGCGCAGACGGTGGAGGAAGAGGAGTTTCTGACATCGAAGGTCGTCAACTGGAGACTATCGACACTGGAAGGACTGCAAGATGCCCTACGATCACCACAATGCCCCGCCAACCGAGCGGCCTTCACCGACATGCTAAAGGAACAGCTCATCGGCGCGCTCGCAGTCCACCTGCAGGACCCTCCCCCCTCAGACCTAGAAGGTGGCGTACATATGATCATCGAGCTCGTCGTCAGCATCGCCATCCACCTCCCTGTGGAAAGCCGAGACGTAGTGATCGAGTACTTCAAGCCCGGCTTCAGCATCATGCCCGAGCAGATGAAACTCGAGTCCGGCATCCCGCCCCTGGGCGTCTCGATCCATGACGAGAACGCCGAGCGCGCTTCCATCCGCAGCGCGTCGAGCGAGCATACCGATATAACCGAGCTCAGCAACCCGTCCGGCGGCGCGGACCCGCCGCGCAAGAGGAGCATGCTGAGCGCGTTGACGGGGACGGGCAAGACGAAGAATGCGCCGTCCGCGCAGCAGGGGAAGCACTCAGGCGCCGGAGGGAGCTCGAGTAGTCTGAACCGGCCTGAGAGCTCGCAGGGGGTGAAGGAGGATCTGCCGCCGAGGGTGCGGATGGCGGCGGGGATTGGGGTGTCGATTCGGGGAAGGTCGGTGTTGGTTAAGGCGCCGGTCTTCTCTTGAAGGCGGTGAGATGATTGGGAGATAAAGAGGGGGGGGGAGAGGGAGAAGAAGCTGGATTATGTCGTCGTGCGCTTGGTGTTGAACTTTGATGATGATGATGGTCGGGGAGCTGGGTCCTCCTCCACGCAGGATGGCATACATGGCGATGTTTCAAACTGCGGTTACGTTCTTGTTTACCCCCCTGCAATATCCTTCTTTCTTGATTCACTCGCTCGACGACGATCGCGAGCTACCTGATTTTCCAGATACCCGATGAGATATTTGGAGATACGTTGGGAAGACCTGGCGTCGCGATGAGTTTTTTGCGTATATATTCTGACCCTGTCGCCTGATAGATGAGGGCAAGAAATGCACAGCAGCATTTTTATGCGTCCTGTTCAAGTACTTTATGCCGCGAAGGATTGCTAGGCCGCTGATTCGATCATCTCGCAGACCGCAGGTACTTTGCTGCTTCTATACCATCCTCAACAGCTACCCCTCGGAACGTGATGTTGTGCTACTCCACGAAGACCAACTATCACGATGGATCTGACCTCTCTGCCATGCTGTCTTCATGTTGGTCAGAAGCCATCGCAGAGCAAGAGAGCTGAACAGCCTTCGCGCCACGAGTACTAATGTCAACGATCCAGCAACTCCCCGATTTCTTCTCGCGCAACGGTCTCACGGAGCACGATCTCGCGCGTTGTTTACGGTTCGTTCAGGCGCGGTTTCCTGCGGACTCGTATAATGTTCGGCCGCTGGAGCTTCAGGGGGGCTGCTCTTTTACCTTGAGCGTTGAGCCCATCCACCACGGATCAACCGCCGATGAGAGCTCGTTCGACTTGGGGATTATCGTTCAGTTCAGGCTTCGGAAGCACGCGGTGCCCATCGACACGGCTGTGGAAGCGAGCCGGATCTATTCACCTCTAGCGCCACGGACTGAGGAGCTGGGACAGCTGGCTATAGGAGGAGAGGGGGGAGGGCGGCAATGTCTCCAAGCCCTGTCACTGTCCTGCGTACCCGGTGAACGCTTCAGCGAGATCCAGCCCCGGACGCCTACGCTCGATAACGCTACGCTGGAAAAATCGACAGCACTGATGCGGTCGTTCAGCGATTTCTTCGCTGTGCAATGGCGTGTGGGCAAGTGGTACCAACCCACATTATCTGGCTGTACGGGACGAGTGGGATCTAGTATCCTGTCTAGGCTTGCGAGTTTGGAGAGGGATCTACCGACTGCGGCGCTGAGACAGCGGGCTCGGTGGACGAGAGAAACGGTTGAGGAGGGCGCGCTGGATGGGCTGCCTGTAGTGCTTACGCATGGGGATTTGGTGCCGTAAGCTACATCAATCATACGTGTCAAACGCATATGGTTAATCTTACGTCTTCTGATGGTGTGGTGCAGGTCCAACATCATGGTCTGCGCCGAGACATGGCGGATCCAAGGCTACGTCGACTGGGCCGAGGCCGAGTGCCTGCCTTACTCGCTCTGTCTTTACGGGCTCGAGCACTTGCTGGGGTACTTGGAACACTCGGGTGGTAAAAAACCCCGTTCCGTCTACTACTCGCAGGCGGAGGAGCTGCGGGCGATTTTCTGGGAAGCACTCGAACTTCAGGTCCCGGAGGTAGCGTCTGGAGATGTTCGACATGCTTTGGATGTTGCACGAGATATTGGCATCTTTCGTTGGCATGGATTTGCCTTTGACGATGGGAGGATTGATAGGGTCGTGAATGCGATCGACGACGCGGAGGAGTTGGCTCTTCTTGAAAGTCATCTTGGTCTGTTGGGATGGCCTGGACGTTCGAGACACGACTCTATATTGGGAAAATCTAGTTCGCATCGGAATGCATGCTAGTATACGGCGGATATCAAATGACCGAGCGTAGTCACTGACTGTCAAGTTTGTCTTTCACCAGGCCCGCTGGCTCGGCTTCCTTTTTGAACTGGTAGCGACGAAGGGCACCGGTCAGCAATGACATACTACACTTTGGGGGTATACACTCGTAGGTGTACTCACCTCGTCCCAATCCGGTCGGGGTAATTCGATCCCTTCGACCAAGCGACCGTACGTGATACCTCCTAGACGAGACATGGGACGCAGAATCTGATCAGATGGTCAATGTCGGGCCTAAGGGAGCGAGTTTTGCAGACAACTTACGGCAGGGTCGATAATATTCCGGTCTTCGTTTATGGCGTCTTCCCGTGCCCAAAACCGCACGCCTTCGATGATGGCGAGCACGCCTGTCTTCTTGCCCGGTGTGGCCTTGCTTTCGAACTCTTTGGTCTCCATCAATTTGCCTTCGATGCTGAAGATTGCCTGCCCACCGAGAGAGTCACTGTTAGTCTTGCTTCCCGAGATAGCTAGAAACAATCGACACGCACCTCCTTCACCTTGCTGGCTTTGACGTCCTTGCAAGGCGCCGGTGTCAGGCCCGTCAGCGCCCATTCTGAGACGCCATACGGTGCATTCACGGACGTCGCATTCGCAGCCTCGATGTAATGCTCCGAGATAATATTGATGACGCACTCGCCGGAATCCATCAGGTTCTTCAGACTGTCCTTGGCCTGCTTGTAGCCTCCCGCGAATCCCACAATGAACACCGGTGGGTCGTGGTTGACAAGCTGAGTATACGAGAAGGGTGCCAGGTTCGTGCTGCTGCCGTCCTTGGACCGCGTGCTCAGAAAACCAATCGGTCGGGGTATGATGGCGGAAATGAGGAGCTTGTAGTTGGACGTTGCCGGGCGGCCTTCTTCGTAGGGGTCAATATCGACGTGGTCATGCTTCATTGACTCGCCACCATCGTTAGCGCCTTGACCGGGCTTCCATGAGGGGTCCTTGGTCTTCGTGAAAGCGAATGTGGCCTCAGGGGTCCAGTCTGGACGGGAGGATTCGACCTCCTTGAAGTTGCCGTGCGGATTACGTTTCACGTGTTTTCTACTCCTTGTAAGCGAAGGATCGTGCCTTCTTCATTCTGAATCCGACTTACTCGCTGTCCATCATCTGCTCCTGATTGAGAAGTTCAATTAGTCCTGATGCCGGTACGCGCCTCACATTTTTCGTACATACATGCGCAGAAGGGTCATGCTTCTGTTGCTCTGGCTCACCAGACATAGTAGCGGTAAAATCGGGCGTGGGTGGAAGGGTGGAAGGGTGACGAAGACGGGAGTCGCTGTGTCTTGCTGCTGTCGGCTTGGGCACCACTACCGTATCCTTGATCTAAGGGACAACAGGTGAAAGACTTTGGTGGACGTGATTTCACAAGCTGATGATGAGCTTTACCCAACCTTCGTCTGTAACCTAGTGGCATGTAGATAAGTCGAAGGCTATGTAGAACCTAGCGAGCCACGAAAACAATACTCCGCAGACGTCATAGTTCCCACGAGTTTCACATCAATGATGTTCGAGATTATCGGGTGTTGACGCCGTTAACATTCGCCATGGACTCACCTGCAGAGACATGAGCAAGTAGTCCCTGTATGCCACCAGTCGTACACAGACTGGTTTCGCCCAAGGCAGCGAGAGCAGGCGTATAAGTCGTAGCGGGAAATGCCTCCTCGTTGCGACGCATGGCGGGGCGAGTGGCCGGCTTATGAAGCTCGAAGAGAACAGCTCCAGCCTGGGCAGAGAGCAGGTAGACTGCAATAGCGCTACAAAGCAGTCTGTGGGCACTCGGGAGGTCGCACGTTCCAGACACCCTTGCAACCCATCTTGATATCAGCAATTATGTCCGCCGCCTACGATACCTATTCGCTCGGCGACTTCAAGCTGAAGAGTGGTGGCACGATATCCGACGCCCAGATAGCGTACAAGACCTTTGGCGACCCGAGCAACAAGGCCATCATCTATCCGACCTGGTATAGTGGAGCCATTGCCGACTGCGAGTGGCTGATAGGCGAAGACAAGTGCCTCTCGCCCAAGAAGTACTTCATCATCATCACGGCGCTCTTTGGCAACGGAGAGTCGTCGTCTCCCAGCAACAGATCTGACTTGAGACCTTTCCCGGACGTGCTGTTCTATGATAACATCCGAGCGCAGCATGAGCTGATTACGAAGAAGCTTGGGATCAAGCATGCGCATGCCGTGCTGGGTTGGAGCATGGGCGCCGGGCAGACTTACCAGTGGGCTACGCAATTCCCAGAGTGTAAGTAGAGTCAGGAACAGGGCTTGCTGAATCGCCGCTGACCTCACCTTGATTGAAGTCATGGATTTTGTCATTCCGTTTTGCGGCTCGGCGAAGACGTCCCTGCACAATCAGGTCTTCCTGGAGGGCGTCAAATGTGCGGTCCTAAGTGCAAAGGGAGCGGCCTCGGGCGGCATATCCAAGGGTGAGGCCATCAAAGGCGAATATCGGACCTGGAGCGATGAAGAGCGGAGCGTCGGCATGAAAGCGCTGGGCCGTGTGTATGCGGGTTGGGGCTTCAGTCAGCCGTGGTACCGAGAGAAGCTGTACGAGACCTCGCTCGGCTTCAAAAGCCTGGAGAGCTTCATGACGGACTTCTGGGAGGCTTGGGCGCTGGCTAAGAGTGAGCACCGACAGCCTTTCTCCCACGTTTGCGCGGCTGACACGAAACAGACCCGGAGAACATGCTCGTTATGCTGCATACCTGGCAGGCAGCAGATTGCTCCGACCAGGAGCCGTACCAGGGAGACTTCGGAGCGGCGATGAAGGGCATCAAGGCCAAAGCGCTGGTTCTGCCTAGCAAAACGGATCTTTACTTTCGTAAGTGCACCCCGAAGGCCATTGTCCGTGTCCTGACACGTCTGTAGCTCCGGAGGACTCCGAATATGAAGTGCAGCACATGAGGCCTGGTGTCGGGGTTTGCATCGAGTTTCCTTCGATCTGGGGTCATTGGGCTGGTGGTCCAGGACAGAGCACAGAGGATGTCAAGTGGTTGGACGCGAAGCTGCGGTGGTTCATCGATCACGACTGAGGGTTGGCTCGTAGGCATGCGGTATATCGCGGTGGAGGCCGCGTTTGCAGATTTCGATATTTCGGGCTCTCTCCCCGACCTGTCTGAGGGTGAATTGACATGACATGACATGACGTAGCGAAGTGAAGGGAAGGGAAGTAAAGGGAACGCGTAGATTGCACGTGTCAGGGGAACGCGTCGGCCTGCCCTGGAGAGGTTCTGATGACTCAGCGCTAGCGCCAGCTTCACGTGCTTCGCTTCGCTTTCCAGAGTCCATGACTTCCCTTCGACCTCGACACGATTCACACCAACCGCACTTGCGACCTTGTGAGAGGTTCACTAACACCTCCCGCCTCACTCACGACAATGCAGTGATAGCGCATCATCCTTCGGAGTGGGGACCTTCGTTCAGGTTCGACCGCTGCCGCCGACGGAAGGCTTACCTGGCGCCTGCGAACTCATGCGGTACTGCGCATCAACAACGTCCACGAGTGACCACCAACTTGATGGCTGCGGAACGGCAATGGGGCGTCACGCCAGCATTCTCGAGCGACCCGCCGAGCGCTGGCGACCTGAAACTTAACGATCTTCTGGTCAGCGAGCTCAAAGCGCAAAACAACTTCGCGCCTGCGTCGGACACGGAGAAAAGAGAGGCCATCATCACGAAGCTGAAGGGGCTGCTGCGGCAGATGGTACAGACGGTGGGCAAGAAGAAGGGTCTGCCCCAGGATATCCTCGATGTGGCTGGCGGCGAGGTGTACACATACGGCAGCTATCGACTGGGCGTCTACGGGCCAGCCTCGGATGTGGACACGCTCATGGTAGCGCCGAAGCACGTGACGCGCGATGACTTTTTCGAGCTTATGCCAGACCTGCTCCGGCAGTCGACCACACCCGGAGAGATCACGAATTTGGTACCGGTACCGGGTATCAGCACGCCGATCATCAAGCTGACCATCCGGGGCGTCGAAATTGATCTGATCTTCTCCAGCCTGCAGCTGAGCTCGCTGTCGGAGAAGGTAGATCTGGCAGACGATAGTATATTGCGGGGCCTGGACGAGGTGGACCGCCGGTGCATGAACGGCACCCGAGTCACCAACCGCATCTTGCAGCTAGTGCCGCAGACCAAGACATTTCGCCTCGCCCTGCGCGCTATCAAACTCTGGGCGCAAAAGCGGGCGATCTACGGCAACATTGTCGGCTTTCCGGGAGGTGTCGCTTACGCTATCCTTGTGGCGCGCGTCTGCCAGCTGTACCCAAAGGCTGTCGCGCCCCTGCTCGTACAGAGGTTCTTCTTCATCATCCAGCGATGGAACTGGCCCAAGCCTGTGTTTTTACAGCACAAGGAGGAAAGCTCGCTTCAGCTTCGAGAGTGGGACCCAAGCACCTACCGCGGAGACGCTGCTCACTTGATGCCGATTCTCACGCCTGCTGTACCATCAATGAACACGGCGCATACCGTCACCCGGTCTACGAAGACGGTGATGATGCGTGAGTTCAAGCGGGCCGAGCAGATCGTCAAAGAAATCTACGATACTGGCAAGCCTTGGAAGACCCTCTTCGAACGTCACGACTTCTTCACGCAGAAGTACAAGCACTACATCTGCGTCAACACCGCCGCCAAGGACCGAGATGCGCATGACGCCTGGGCTGGCCTAGTACAGTCGAAGATCAAGTGGCTGATGGGCGGTATCGAGACTTCTGATGCAAACAGCGTGGAGCTTGTGCAGCCGTTCACCAAAGGCTTCGATCGTGTTCACCTCTGCAATGGGGAGGAGCAGCTGGAGAAGACCCTGGATGGCAGCCTTGAGTTTCAGGTCAAGGCGACCGAGACGTCTGCGACCGACGACCACGCAGACCTCAAGGCCCAGATTGCGCAGTCAGATACAGATGGGGTTGAGGTTGTAGCCATGAATGGTGAAGCCAAGGCCAAGAAGGAAGAAGATCCGCAGCGGGTATATACAATGACCTACTACCTCGGCATCGGGCTCTGCGATGGAGCGAGGGCACTCGACATTTCGACGCCCGTCCGAAACTTTCAAGGCGAATGTACGGCGTGGCCGGGCTACAACCCCGACATGCATTCGATTCGCATCAAGCACATCAGGAAGTACGT
>NAJQ01000401.1:0-26734 GCA_005059865.1 Friedmanniomyces simplex
ACCCGGGTTTGCGTTCGGGTCCGGCGCATACGGGCAGTCATACGGAGCGAGAACAGAAGCGGCCGAGGTATACTGGGACAACGCGTCATAGCTCGACAGGCTGTAATCCTGCGCGGCATACAGCATGCTGCAGGCCGCGCAATTGAGCGAGCACGTAGGCGGCGGTGTCGTGTAGGGAGCCGTCGACAGTGAGATGGTCGAGGTGTACGTCTCCTGCACGGCGGAGCTCCGATAGGTAAACGCGGTGGTGTATGTGCTCAAGGTGGAGGAGGCATTTAGGCCCGTCACGGCGCGCGGGATGCCGTCGCAGAGCGTGGTCAGGCGGTAGGAGGTCGAGGTGAAGGTCTCCGTCTCGGCGGCCGGCAGGGCGAGAGAGGTGTAGGTGGAGGCCCAGTAATAGACGTTGGACCTTTCCCATGACTCTGAGGCGGAGCCATAGGCGTCGATGGATGAGAGACAGTCGTAGGCTGAGGAGAAAAAGGCCGAGTTCTGCGAGGCGTTCCAGCCCGGCAACGCGCTTGGCGAGGCCCCGGGCGCCGTGTAGTAGGCGTCGCAGTTTGTGGGATAGACCTCCGTGGACCAGAGGGACCATATGTGACTGGAGGTGGCATTCGCGGCCGACGTGCTCGCCGTGGTAGGGGCTGAGGTCGTCGCGTTGATGTAGGTGGTCGTTTCGGTGATATAAGTGGTCGAGGCGCTGGGAGTACCGCTACTGTTCGTCACCGTTATGCCTGTCACTAATGGTCAGCTACTCCGTCTCGTCGCGCGTTCTGACCGGACGTCGCCCACCATAGCTCCCCCTCGCCAGCAGCAGCGCACACAGCGCAATCGAGTACATCGCGCGACTTCCTGCTTCACATACACCCGCAGTCAAGCAAAGTCGGACTGGAAGGTAGCGACAGTAATGGTGCTGATGATGAAAAAAGGACAGTACGGAGTCAAAGAGAAGCCTGGGCATCTTCCGCCTCTCGCCAGCCCGCAGGATCGGGCATGGCGTCGAGACGCACAACAGTGCGGCGGCGGCTGTGAGGCTGAAGAACAAACAGCGCCCAGAAAGCTTTGATGGCCAGCGCCATGGATGCACCGTACGGCCAATCCTGTCGGTCGGCGGCTTGGCGAGTCGGGGTGGGAGCTTCGCCTTATCAAGCTTTTGCGTGGCTTCCCTATGCATACGTCAGGTACATTCACATCAGGCACGTCTACTGTGCATGTTCAACACCATCACCACCAAACCTCAGCCGCATACTCCGACGACAACATGATGGAGCAAGAGGTCGACGTTACCTTCTCACGTAAGACCAGCCCTCCAAATTCCCCACGCCAGGATCTCCAGCCAACGCTGCCCCTACGCAGCCTAGCGCGCGAATCCTTCAGCCCCGTGCCCAAATTGGAATGAAGATGGAAGAAATATAGCCGATGTCGTGGGATTCCAGACCCGGATGACTCGAGTCACCACAGGTGCATGTTCCCAAGGCTGAATAATGCTGCTGTTGCCGAGTCACAGATATAGTCAAACACAGCGTGATCGCAAGTCCAACTTACTGTACTGTGTAGGTAAGCAGTAAACAGTAGTGCATCGTCAACGGCCCTTCGAACGATGAGCTACAGGCCCTGGAGCAACTCCAAGTCCCGTGTGACGGAAAAGTCCAAGTTTCATTGTTGCTACGAAGGCAGAAACTCCACCGTCCGCGCCCTTCTACCAACAACGAAAGCCCAGCTTGATCATGTCCAACAACCCCTCCATACCATATGCAGACCAGCCCGATGAAATCCCCAACTACGCCTAGCATTACTGATGAACCCTCAGCTCACACCAGTGTCATCTCACAACCCCCTCTCCTCCTGCCCCTCCCCCCACAACCTCCACCCCGGCCAAACTCCCCAGACCCCTCCCCCCCTCTCGTTCAAACAGACTAACCAGTCCCTCCCCTCTCCGCCTCAACTCAGCTTCCCCCTGCTCCGCTCGCCAGCGCACCCACTCCTCCACACTCATAGCCTTCTCCGGGGACGTGAGACCGCCGCTCGCAGCCATCAATCTTGAAGCTAGAAGTGTGCCGGGAGTCATGGCGGTAGATTGGGACGCAGGGGAAGCGAGGTGCGAGAAGAGGGAGTATTCGAGATCGAGATCGACGGGCGTCCAGGGGTGGGTAGTGGAGAGGTGGAGAGAGGTTTTTGTGGGGGACAGGAGGGATTTGGTTGGGGACAGGCGGCGGGTGTTCGGTGTGCCCGGGGCAAGTGGGATGCGTGTCGTGGTTTTCGTTGGGCTGAGGAAAGGCCCAGTGGGCGCTTTGAGCGCGGTGGTGGGGCGGGGGAGAGAGGAAGGGTGGTTTTCTTTGTCGCTGCCGTTGGGGGAGGGGGTGGGCGCGGTTGTGTTGCGGTTCTGGTGGTTCGTGGGCGAGGGTGCGTGGTCTGTATTCGCGTCTTCGTTCGGCGTCTCCTCAGCCATCGCCTCCGGGGCGTACTTAGTCCCGGCTTGCACCTCTTCTTCCACCTCCTGCATCTCCCCACCATCCCCATGCCATGCAACTCCGAGCTCAGGTAAAGGCGAAGCCTCAAATTCGTGCACTCTCTCCTGCTCCTCCATCACAGCCACAGCCTCCACCCGCTCCCTCGCAGCTTGCTCCTCCGCCATCCGCGCAAGCTCCGCCTCAATCTCTCTTTCATCCCTCTCCAAATCATCCTCTCCCTCCGCCAGATCGTCTTCGACAACAGGTTCGCGATCAGTGGCAGTAGCCTTCGACGATCGCGTAGATGAAGCCTTCTTCCCTTTACCCCTTTTCGCAGCAGGTGCCTTCTTAGATTTACTCGCCGCCTTCTTCACAACGGGCTGCTTCACCTCTGGTTCGGGTTCTGCCTCGGGCTCAGCCTCCTCCTCCGCAGGGAAGACCTCCCAGTTCCCAGACTCCTGCTCCTCGTCCAGAACCTGCACCCTTTCTTCCTCCTGTCGAGGAGCAGCAGCAACCTGTTTACTCACCTTCCTCCCCTTCTTCCCCTTCGCCTTGGCCTGCACCGCGGTGTGGACAGGTGGCTCCGGGAACTCCATCCCCATCACCACACTACTCTCCTGCTCCCTCTTCACCATGCCATCCGAACTTCGCTTCACCCCACGTTTCGGTCTAGGCGCAGCCTGCGGCGTCGACTCATCGTCCGGAGCATCGTGGTGGGAGATACTATGTTCCAGCTCCTCCTGCAATTGCGCGGAGACGTCGCTCATGCGTTGGTCGTACTCAAATTTGGGCTCATACTCCGGCTCAGCATCCATCATGGCTTCTGGTTCATTTTCCAGTTCCAGTTCCGGTTCTGGTTCTGGTTCAGGCTGCGATGCCTTGGCTTTTCGGCCGCGAGTAGACTTCTTCGTTACGGGTGCTGCTCCATCCAGTTGGCTGGCGTCGAAGACAGAAGTATCGGGTTGTTTCGACTGCCGCGTGCCTTTCCTCGTTGCACGCGTGGGAGGTGGCGGTGGTAAAATAACATCCTCAACTTCCGGCTCGAGGACGCTGGATTCGGGGAAGGCGCCTGGTGCCTGGCTTTGGCGGGATGGGATGGCGTCGCGGTATTGCGGTTCGGGCGCGACTCGTTCCGGTTCCGGCTCCTCGACGGTATTGGCGCGTTTCCTGCCTTTGCCACCTTTTGCTGTTCGTCCGCCCTTCTTCTTTCCGCCCTTGACTGTAGCTTGCGAAGCAGTGGTGGCGTTGGACATGATACTGTCATTCACGGCCATCTCGCTCTCCGCTTCCGACACAACCACCGATACAGCACTCTGGGTGCTCACTCTACTCCCCTTACTCGCCGTCAACCTCCCCTTCCCACCTTTTTGCTTCCCTCCACCACCGTGCCCACGCCCATGCCCAAACTTCTCACAAAGTACGAAAAACGGACACTCCGCTTTCCTTCGCCTATGCTCTTCATATGGATCATCCCCCGGCTCCCACCCGTCCAAACTCATCCCGCAATAGAAACACGTCACCCCATCCTCCATCTCGGCACCAGGATCAAACGCCCAACCGGCATCAACCATCTCACTAATCTGACACCGCCAGCCGGGTTCCCCCTCGTGCGGCCATCCCTTACCCACCTGAAAGGTCTTCGTACGCGCTGCGACAAGAACGTCGCACATAGGGTCAAGCGGCTCCTCAGGTTCAGCCTCTTCTTCCACGTCTGTGTTTGAAGTAGATCTCTTCGAACGCGAGACAGAGAGACACGTCGCCCAAGCGCACTTCGGCGCGTGAGAGAGGTGTTCCGCTAGCGGAGAATCGGAGGCTTCCCAGCCATCGAGCCTGACGGCGCACAGGAAGCATTGCACGTTGTCGAGGTTGTCGGGGGCGGGGCGGTAGTAGAAGCCGACGAGAGCGAGCTATACCCCACGCGATTAGCATAATGGTTTACGGAGAGGTGTGTGTCCGTTTTGCCTACTTCTTCCACTGCCGGCTGCTCGTGCGGCCATTCAGCTGTAATCGTAGTTGTACCCTTCTTCTTGCTGGTGGAGGAGGCGCGTCGCTTGCTTAGTTGGTGGACCTGCTGGAATGTCGCGAGGCGGGCAGACAAGGTCTGCATTGCGGGTGTGACTGCCATTGTCGCGTGCAGTAATGGTTTGCAATGTATGGCGGTTCGTGTGTTTTATGAGATGATGGAGGAGATGGAGATGGGCGCGATGTAAACAGAGCTAGCGCACGAGCCAACGGCGAAGTGTCTCGGGAGGAGCAGATTTGGAGAGCAAATTCGGGAGCTTCCGCGTGCGCATTTTTAGTCTTGATAAATGATGCATTTTTTTTGGATACCCCCTAAACTTTTAGCCTATTACTCTTAGTATATTCACATCAGCACTTTGTTAGCTACTATAGAGACTATAGCCTTCTTAGTATCTCGAATAGATATAAGCTACCTAGTAAGCTCTTTCTTTTATATTTTCTTTCTATTTATAAGAATTATCCTTACTATATGAATAGGTAGCATACGGATTTATAACCTCTAAAATGCCTCTATACGATACTTATAGCTAGAAAGCATAGCAAATAGAGTATATTATAGCTATAATAGAGAATATAAGTATCCTAACTAGAAGTGCAAATGTACTATAGTCTGCTACCTTTATAGCTATAGTGGTATCTACACGATATAGTAGCAACAGCCTCTATACGGAGCAAAGTACTACTAGCTAATACTCGTGCTTACGGTCGAGGATAAACTAGCGGCAGATCGCCCCACGTGGTCCGACCCCGCAGATCTTTGCCCCCAGACTTCCAGACGTCAAGGCAAAGCTCTCCCACCTCCCAGCCCTTCGCCTTCTTCAACACACCTCCGCCGTCCGCCTTCTTCAGCCTTGCCCGGACACATTAAAGATTCATGCGATCCGTCACGTTGTTCTTGTCTACCTTACGCTGTAAGCCTCGGACTTTGACCGACCGCCACCAAGCCCTTCGCTTCGACCCGCCAACGAGATGACCCAGGGCCAGCCCCAGGGCGCCAGTGTCCAGTATGAAGGCGATGCTGTTCGCCTCGGGTGGCTTGATGAAGGCGTGGCACTGCAGTAGCGCCCTCTTGGACGGCTCATGAGACATGATAATAACAGCTGCCCTTGTCACACCCTTTTCAATACTGTTATCCTACTGACAGATCCGATACACCGAATGGCACCCAGTATACTGGTATTGACCTCCAAATCGATACCGCAGGGTCCAACAGCTCGCATGCCACAGACTGTGTCCGGATTGCGCAGATATGTGCAGCCCGGCTCTGCCAGCTGACGTGGACTTGGGTCCGCCCAGCGACCCCCGACTGAGTACCTTCAACCCATTCGGATTGCGCGGAAACACAAAATCGGAGTCAATTAGGAAGGACAGTGTCATAGACTTTGACGTTGCCTCTCCCAGCACGCCCCCTGAAGACCTCGCCGTCACGGATGTTCCGCTGCATCATCTGGCTGCGGCCGCCAAGCGCAATGACCATCACTACCGCCGCCTCCCGACTGGCAGCCCCATCAGAATCCTTGTGTTGCAACCCGGCCATTCGGACGATCCGGTAGGTTTCTCACTGGAGCTTGTTCCAGACTGTCATACCGCAACCCCTTACAACGCCTTGAGCTATTGCTGGGGCGATTTTACCGACATGGTGGAAGTCCAATGTGAGGGCCGGCCGTTCTTCATCACCCAGAACCTCTATCGGGCACTCTGGCAACTACGTTTGCCGGACCGAAGCCGGCGACTATGGGTAGATGCGATATGTATCAACCAGTACGACGTCACTGAGCGCAGCCAGGGAGTCTCCATGATGCGGCAAATCTACTCCGGTGCACAGCGAGTCGACGTCTGGCTAGGACCGTGCGACGAGAGCACCGCGGACGCTATTGCATTGCTTGAGACTATTGCGACGAATTGTTGCATGTCTGTCTATGGGGCGGGTCAACGATCTTGGTGGCTTCAGAAGCTGAAGCAGGAAGATTATCCGAACAGGATACTCCAGGACGGCCCTCTGGTCGACGTCCCTGATGCTTCCTGCTTGTCTTGGCAAAGCGTCAAACAATATTACGACCGAGACTGGTTCACACGAGTCTGGGTATTACAAGAAGTACAGAATGGCGCCGATGTCCGGTTGCAATGCGGCGACCACGTGATCGAATGGGAATTCGTCGCGCTCGCAGCAGTCTGGATCACCTACGCCTCACCAAGCGAGATTCGACGCTTGTTCTGGAAGTCGGAGGGTCCTGGTACAGCGCAGACGATGCGAGATCGATTGAGGACGAAGCGGGATGTGCCATTTCTGCTCGCACTGGACCAGGCGCGACGATTTCGGTCGACAGATCCTCGCGATAAGGTCTTCTCTTTGTTGCAGCACTCCGTTACGCGGGTCAACACACTGTCGGAACATCATGCCGGGAACCATGCAGATAGTGTTGTGAGTATGATCTCCCCTACAGACCGACTGTGCTCGCTACTAACGACCAACGAGGCGGGCTCCACGCACCTCGACATGCTAGCAGACTACAGCATGACGGCCTCTGAAGTATACCGCGAAGTTGCTGTACGGTCTATCCAGCAATACAACTCCTTGGAGGTCTTCTGGTACGTCGATTCAACGCCGGCGCTATGTTCTCTGTACCCGTCGTGGATCCCGAGATGGGACTTGCCGTCAGAAGGTACTCGCCACGACGTACCCTCAATCCTGTACGACGCGAGTGCTGGCGAGCATCCGAGCATCTCTTCACTCTCGAAGGAGGGCATCACTCTCCGAGGGGTCCAGGTCGGCTCGATCACCAGGGTACAGCCAGTCTTCCCGATAGGAGGCGAAAATCCCTCCGACTCGCCTTCCCTGGTCACTCCATCCAGTACACTTAGTAAAGACCGGTTGGCATCTGCGTGTACCGTCATAACCCAGGACATCTGGAGCCCGGGCGGCATCCGACGAATTCAAGACCTGCGCCGAGCTCACCCAGATCTTGGGAACCACTTCGCGGACTTCGCAAGCTTCATTCTGGAAGCCGTCGGCGATGGACAGCAGGACATGTATGTCGCCCTCGATACTTTCTATTGTGACCGCTGTAACGGCGTCATCGTACCGCAGGGCAAGCCCAGTCCAGCAGCTCCACAAATGTACCATTGCGCTTCTTGCTCACCCGCGTTCGGGATGTGCGGGTCTTGTTTCACCGCTGGGGAAAACTGTCTCGGGACCATGCATAGTTCGCGACCTAAGCCCGTGCCAGCGGTTCACTATGTTCGGGATACCGCTACGCTGGAGCGCCTCCGACAGACCGCAAGCGTAGGGTGTGCGGAGGAGTTTGGGCGTAGAATGATTGGGACGTGCTATAACAGAACGTTCTTCGCCACTGCGGAGGGTTGGATTGGGTCGGGCCTGGATACTATCCTGCCGGGCGATGTCGTTGTGGTGTTGTACGGGGGCACAGTGCCTTATGTGCTTCGCAAGCAGGGCTGTGGGGCTTATCGGCTGATTGGGTGCTGTCACGAGGATGGCTTGATGGATGGGGAGGCTGTCAAGATGAGCGAGGATGGCGAGCTCGTGGAGCTGGACTTTGCGCTCAAGTGAAGAGATTGTTGAGAGGGTGAGCCAAGATGCATGCATCATGCCATGCTACGCTTGTCCAATCTCGCCTGCAACCTCGCCGCCCAAGCCGGGTCCAGCCACCGAGCCTTCCACCGCCCAGTCCATGGGCTACGTTATCGGCACCTCGGCGCCTGCACTGCACTCTACGGTATTGACAATATCCGCCACACCTGAAGCTACCAGGCAGCGACTTAACCTACCGACCGGTATTACTGGAGCTGAAAGCCAGGGCCCCGAGGATGAAAGCTGGGCAGTGCATGGCTATGGCGGTGGAGATCGAACCAAGCAGCACGGATTTAGCGCGCGACATGAGGCGCCAGTGGGGCGGGCCTCACGAGCAAGTTTGTGTGGCGTGTGTACAGGTGATGCACGCTCGCCAGGTATGTCTATGTCAAGCTGACGTCTCGCAGGTTTGTACCAACTTGGATATGGCTCCAAGCCAGTGGTCCTTCGTCGGTTTCACGGGTCGTTTGTCTGGTGCGTCGTCACTTGTTACTTTGGCGCTCAATTCACGGCGATCGTGCGGACCATCATATCTCCCGGCTCGCTCTTTCCTCCAGGCCCCAAACGCTTGTGAGGAACACCCTCGATGACACGAACCTATGCGAATGCACCGGCAAGCGATCTGGTTCTGTACGAAGCGGCCGGTTACGTGCTGACACCAGGCCATGCGTGCCACTGAGCCACGATGAGCAGCTACGTGTAATAATGGTAAACCTGTTATCGATAAGGCCCGCCAGATGTGACCCTTCACCCCTTTCTCTCCTCGGCACCAACGTCCTCTCTCTCCTCAACGCCAGGATCTTTGCTCTTGATCTCGAAAGCGTCCTCCATGTCCTCCTCCGTAACGTCGAAGTTGGTCCTCAAGCCCGCAAAACCTTTCCGCACGAAGAGGTAGTCGACTTGCTCTAGCGTCTTGCCGCCGGTCTCCGGGCACAGCAGAAAAACGAACACAATGGCCACAACGTTACCGGAGATAACCCAGAGCCAGAAGTACCAGCCTATTTGGTTGAAGCCGATAGCTGCGATCACATGTCAGTCAACCGGCCACGGTACGCTGGCGGTTTGCAATTGTACTTACGACCCGCAAACACCGTGATAAATGTCATAAGCCACTCCCCCGCCGCCGTGAACGCGCCCCCTACATGTCTATATTCTAGCGGCGCTATCTCACTGCAGTACAGCCAGACGCAACCCTGCCAGGCATACCCAAACACGAACAAGAATAGAAACAGAATGCCGATCGAGGCCCACTGGATATTCGGGTGGCCCGGCCCGACCGCGACCAGAGCCGTGAAGATCGAGATCAGCACCGTCATGGCGATGGCGCCGTAGAGCAGGACGGAGCGACGGCCTACTCGCTCGACGGTGAAGTAGAGGGGGACGCAGCCGAGGGCGTAGAAGATGTTGAGGACGCCGGAGAGGAGGGAGACTAAGGAGGGTTGGGCGACGGTGGAGAGGATGATGCTGCCTGTTGGATGTTAGAAGGGCTCTTCTGATTTCAATGCGGACCGGGTCGGGTCTTACTGTAGTATGCGAGCAATGACGACCTGGAACCGATCAGCGACTTTCTCTTCGATTGCCAACTTTTCCAGTCTCGGACTCACCCCATCCACTCCCGTATCATCGGCAGCCAAAAACACATACACAACCGCCTCACAATCTTCATCCTCGTTTTGTCCGTGAAGCCCATCGTCAAGAACTGCTTCCAGTGCAGACTCGCATTCGCCTCCAGCTCCGCCTCAATCGAAGCCAGGATCTCCCTCCTCGTATGCTGGACTTGCTCCGACGCTACATCGGCATCGTTTAGCTGCGCGAGCGCCGCATCGCCTTCTTCCCAGCGGTTGCGGGCGTAGTACCAGCGGGGCGTGTCGGGGAGGAAGTACATTGTGCCGCCAGAGAGGATGGCGAAGATGCATTGGAAGATGATGGGGATACGCCAGCTGGCTTGCGTGGTTTGCTTGATAAAGCCGTAGTCAATCCTGAAATTACAACACTGTCAGCTGCAACCTCACGCTACAGCCTCTGGGAGGTATCGGGACGGACCAGTACGCCAATGGCACACCGGAGATGAGGAAGATGGCATTGAGCGCGTTGGCGGGCCCGCGGTCGCCGATTTCGACGCCGGTTTCCGACAGGTAGGTCGGGACTGCGCTCGAGATGCATCCTATAGCGAAGCCAGTGCATAGCCGTCCGACGATCAACTGGGCAAGGCTGTACGCGCTCGCTTGTAAGATGGACCCGACGATCGCCACGATGTTGCCAAGGATCACAGTGCCTCGCCGACCCATACGGAAGGAGAAGAAGGCAATCGCTATGGCGGTAACACAAGCGGCGAGATCGTAGGACGCGACGATCATGGGGATGGTGTAGGTTGATGTTGGGTTGCCGATGGCGTCCAGGAATGGTTGGTGGAGGAGGACGCCGCCGAGCACGCCTGCGTCGTACTGTAATAGAAGAGCTTCAGTAACGCTAAGTGGTCGATTGTGTTGGACGGGCGACTCACACCGTACATCATGAAGCTCACGCCGCATATTACCTTCATCAGACGGTAGAGAGTCCGCCCTCGGAGTTGGATGAGTCCCATCTTGGCCAATGGTCGTCGTCCCACTCAGTCGAAAATCAGCGTTGAAGTAAAAGAGAACAATAGAGAAGGCTTGAGAGTGAGCCACAGACAGATATCAAGAGGACAATGAATGGCAAGAGGTCCTTCGGTATCCGGGAATAACGACCGATCTGCAAGTATCCCCCGCACGTGAGACCCATGTTGATGGGGTATGGCAGTGCCCGGCCGGGTGTGCTTTGGCGAGGTTTGACTTATGGGGACCGTGGATCACATTCGGTGGTGGTACGAGAAGGTCATAGGGAAGGAACCCGTTGCGGTCGGCGTCCCGACGAGATCTGTGTCCTTCTTTCGCCATGCGCCCAATGCCATGAGGCTAGGCCAGGGGAGTAACGTGGCGACTCCAGAGCAACCCGGCGTAGAGCCCCAACATTGACCGCATTGACGGGTAGAACGGATGTCTGATTCCTGGGAAGCCACGACGAGTCAGGGCAGTTCGTGTACGGCGTGTGATGAATCGAGCGAACAGTTGTTGTTGCGTCGCGGGAGGAAGTAGACAAAGCCTTGCTCCTCCTTTCATTTTTTGGGAGCATTGACCATTCGAGACAACTTGAATTTCCAAGAGGAATACATGTACAGTCGACAAGCAAAAAGTCTGTGGGTAGGTAATATATACAATCCAAAAGACCAAAACTCCTCGCTAACCACCAAACCATCTATTTGTAAGCCAGTGGGCCATGCCGCCCAACCATCCCTTTTACACAAATGGATCAAATCACAATAAACAATTACTTCTCCTCCTTCTTCGCGAACATCTTGGCGAACGGCTTCTTCACAAAGTTGACACCCTTCTCCAGTGCTCCGAAGACACGCCCCAACCCGAAAGACCATCCCTTGACCCGGACGGTGTAGATGAAGAAGTAGACCAGGGACCAATTGGAGAAGACAAAGATCAAGAAGATCCCAAAGTCGCGCCACTTCTCGCTCGCGTCGATATTCAGCGAAGCGAGGTACTGATCCCCAGTGCTGTACTGGCAGTACTGGCAATCCGCCGTCGCGCCCGGGTTCAACAGCAATCCGCCCGCGGACCTCGCGAAAGCACCCGCGTACTGCTCGCACGTCTGGCCCGGCGGCGCGTTGAAATGCCCGGCCTCTTCCGGCGTGCACCGCACGGGAATATCGTGCAGAGTCGCGGCCAGCACGCCGCCGATCCAGTAAGTCGAGGGGTTGACGTAGTACATCCAGTAGCGCCAGAAAACGGGCAGCATGGCGTACGGCCGCACGACGCCGTTGAAGAGGGAGAACATGACGAAGAAGAAGGGCAGGACGTTACTGATGACGGTGAAGCTGGGCGCGAAGGCGCAGATCCACTGGCCCCAGCTGGCCTGGAAGAGGAAGAAGAGCATAGTCATGAGGAAGACGTAGCCGGAGACGGAGCTCTCGGCGGGGAGGCCCGTGGCCCAGTACCAGAAGACCCAGTAGAGGACGGCACCGATGATGGCCGAGGGGATCTCGGCGACGACTTGGGCGGTCGTGAAGGCGAACCAGCCGTAGATGCGGGAGGGGTACTCGCGCGCCTGCCAGAGGGCCATGTTGGTGAAGAATTTCGGGACGACGGCGTTGACGATGGTGGGGGGGATGGTGATGATCAGGAAGGACGTGAACATGCGGTTCTGCATGTCCTGGTTCGTGTTCCCGAGCTGCCAGAACGTGAAGCCGTTGAAGATGCCGACGATCACGGAGACGAAGAATTTGCCGTAGAGGTAGCTCGGGTCGCGCCAGTGCTGCTTGAAGGTCCGCTTGAGCAGCTCCGTGGTCTGCAGGAGGACGGGGGACGCGAACTCTCTCTGCTGCTCCTTGCGCACTTCTTCGGGGACCGTCTTGCTCCGGGTGAGCTTCAGGCCTTCAATCTCCTCGATGACCTGCTGTGCCGCTTCGCTGCTCTTCCACTCGTCGTTCCAGTCGACTTTAGTGCCGTCGGGTTTGCGATGCGGCCTCGCAGCCGTCTCCAGGATGAACTCGGCGACGTTCTTGGATGGAGGGCATCGAGCGCCGCGCTGAGCGAAGTAGTCGATGACATCCTTGCCATTCTCGCCAACGGGGCCGAAGTAGAAGCAGTTGCCGCCAGGATTCAGAGCGAGGATCATGTCGAACTGCTGGATGAGTACTGAAGAAGGCTGGTGGATGGTGCAGACGATGGCCTGACCGGCGTGTGCCAGCTTCTTCAGGAAGCGTACGATGGAGTAGGCGCTCTGGCTGTCAAGGCCACTCGTAGGCTCATCCAAGAAAAGCAACAAGGAAGGCTTGGCGGCCAGCTCGACGCCGATAGTCAGTCTCTTGCGCTGCTCGACACCCAGCGAGGATATGATAGCGTCTTGCAAATCCTCGAGCTCCAGGAGGTTGATGATCTCGTCCACGTAAGCCAGCTTCTCCGCGCGGGGCGTATGTGCGGGTTGCCTCAGTATCGCCGAGAATTCGAGAGCTTCACGTATAGTCGCCGTACCGTCGTGCAAATCACCTTGCAGACAGAAACCCGTGTTGCGCTGGAACTCCGGACCGAGAGGACGCCCATCGACAAACATCTCACCGCCCACCACGCCCATGGTCTGGCGCTGCGAGAGCGTATTCAGTAAAGTAGTTTTGCCCGCGCCCGAGGCTCCCATGAGTGCAACCATGATACCAGGCTTGGCGTACCCGTTGACGTTATTGAGCAGCTTGCGCTCGCCACCCATATATGGTACGGTGTACTCGACGTCCCGCCAGGTGAAGATCGACTCGCTCTTGGTGATCTTGCCCAAAGCCTCGTTCTCCTTGTCTTCTTGAGCTTCGTTGCCGGCCTCAATCTCCTTCTTCGACGAAGCATCGCTGCCGCTACTTCCCGCGGCAAGATCGAGAGCCTTCTCCTCATCGCCCGGCGCAGCCATTTGTTGTGCCGTCTTCTTCGCCCGCTTCGTCTTCTTGAAGACAAGCGCGCCACCGCCCTCAGAAGAGAAGGAAAACAGCTCGGTGGCGAGCGCCGTTACGAGGATGTACAGCACGATCCAAGCAATCACGACGCCAAAATTCCGCCATAGATGAGACCGGGAGTAGCTGTACGTCGTCTCAAAGTACGCCGAACCGGACACGCTCTGCGCGTTCACCTGAGCGCCAGCGATCGCGCAGCCTTGATACGCTGGATCTATACCGGGCCCTTGCGGCACGAGTTGAGAAGGCGCGCACTGCATAGTCCGCCCTCCAAACTCATTGGTGAGTACGGCCTCGAACGAGTAAGCGAGAGGATTGATCCAAAAGATCCAACCGAACCAGATGTACTTGCTCAACAGTTGGGTCTTGGGGATCACGTAGCCGGTGTAGATGACGAGCAAGTTCAGCGCGATGCCAGAGAACCGGACCGCGGTGTCGATCTCCGGGCTGACACTGGCAAACATGCGGTATAGCGCCGTGAGGAGGATGGTCGTGAGGTAGACGAAGAGCATGTAGATGAAAAACTTGCCGGCTTCCACGTCGAGGTTGCACATGAAGTACATGATGATGCCGAAGATGAGTACTTGGACCGCGATGACGGGCAGATCGGTCACCACACGGGCGATGCTGACGGCGGAGGGCCGGTAGAAAGCATAGTCCTTGTGGCGAGCGACGACGGCACGGCCGCTGATGGCCTTCATCAGTTCCGTGAGTTGCAGCCAGCCGAGAAAGAGGATGGAGAAGAACAGGGCACCGCCGCGGGTGAAGGCACCCTCCGTATTCAGTGATTCGCCGTAGAATAAGGATCCCACGATCAGCCCGTTGGACACGATGATGAAGAGCTTGGTATATAGCGTGGTAGTGTCGCCGAAGATGAGCCAGAACTCCCGTCGGACGCAAGCAAGCACCTGACGGAAGAAGCTCACAGTGTATGGGGACTTCTGGCGGACGTTCTTGGACTTGCCTTCTTGCACGGCGTCCTCGAATTGCTTCGCATCCTGGTAGTTGGTCTGCTCAAGATAGCCCTCGTACTCCTTGATGTCATCGAGTAGTTTCTGGTGGTTGTGCGACTGCCTGAAGGCTCTCTCAAGCTCCTCAGGCGTCTTGGGCGTGCTGGCCTCGTAGCCCGACCTGAAGCGTCGCTCGACGGGATCAGTGACGGCAGTAAGGAAGTCGGCAGTGGTCTGGCGTTCCGGGGCGTCAAAGCCAAGATCGATGAAGTACTGGCGAGCCTCATCTCTCCTGCCTTGGAAGATCATGCGGCCTTGATCGATGACCAGGACCTTGTCCATGAGATCGTAGATGCCTTCTCCGGCTTGGTAGAGCGTGACGAGCGTCGTCCGGTTCGAGATGTCGGTCATGATACGAAGACTCCGAGCGTAATCGAGAGCAGTCGATGCATCGAGACCTCTCGTCGAGTTGTCCCAGCATACCACGGTCGATTTCGAGGCCAGCGTTTCGGCGATCGAGACACGCTTGCGCTCGCCACCGCTGACACCACGAGTGTACTCGTCGCCGACCAGTGTGTACTTCGTGTGCTCGATTCCGAAGACTTTCATGAGCGCGTTGGCAATGATCGGGATCTCCTCGCGGGCCTTCTTCTTCGTCTTGGTCATGAGCGCGAATGTGAACGTTTGCCAGACGTTCAAGCTTGCAAAGTGGACGTCATCTTCAGGGTTGTAATTCACTTCGCCGCGATACATCTTCTTTTGCTTTGCAGCGTCAATGCCGCCGTAGCTCACATCTCCAGTGACTGCCGCATACGATTCGCGATTGTTGCTGATTGCTTTGAGAAATGTACTGCATCCGGCCCCCGGGCGGCCAAGCACCAGCATCATCTCGCCATCACGTACACAGCCGGTAAAGTCACGAATGAGGTCTCTTGTCTCTCCGGTCTGGCGTGCCAGCGCGGGGATAAAACGGCACAGGATATGATAAAGATCAGGACCGAATGACCCAGCTACCGCGGTCGGGAGCGTCCGGACAAAGGAAGCTGCAGAACCGATGCCCTTAACCGTGAGGTTCTTGTAGATGACGCCGACTTTCTTCGCCGAGGCACCATCAGTACGCTTTTCGAAGTGCCCCTCTCGCATGAACCCCTCCAGTTCGAATTCGTTCTCGGGACCAGCTTCAAGATCGCCAGCCTCGGACTCTTCCGCAGTGCGGCTGGCAGCTGTCTGCCTCGTTCCAGGCCGAGAGAGTGTCTTACTCCGTCTACTCGTCGCAGAGGCTGTGCGGTGCAGCTTCAAATTCTGCGTATCCTTCGATCGCACCCTCTCGAGCTCCGTCAACTCCTTGCGTAGGTTCTCGAAGTTCTCCCTAGCATCGAGCTCGTCGACGCCACCCACATCCCGCTCACCCCAGGTGCCGGATTGGTGACTCGAGATGTTTGCAGAACTCTCTTCTTCCACGTCTTCTGTTGGGTGCGTCGGGTGCATGCGATCAGCATCCGGCTCTGGATCACCCACGGTGTGCCATTGGTTCGCCGGGGCGTTGCTAGGTTGTCGACGCAGCCGTTCGTCAGGACCTGAGCCCCACATCGTGAGGGCTGGGGGTGGAGGGGAGAGTGTAGGAGAACAGTAAGGAGATGGAGAGGAGATGGAAAGAAGAGGTGCGAAGACAGAGAGGATGGCGTGGATGGGCGATCGGAAGTCGTCTACACCGGCGATTATTCACGCCCTTGCGCTGTTGAAGCCCGTAAACTCCGCGAGGAGATATGATCATTCGAAACAGTTGAACGGTTCGATTGGTAAGAAATACCTCATCAGAGTGGATCAACGCCAAAACTCTCTGGCCCAGCGCGTCATCGCCCAGCTTTTCGGATGCGTGGCGGCACGGGTGCGGGAGCGGCATCTCACTGTGAATTGACCACCTCACCTTACTATTACCAACAACAGCGCCAACAGCCCCCCTAGAGCTACAGAAGATACCAACATGAACATCGCATGTGGACGGCGCCTGCTTGACTATGGCAGGCCAGTGCCATCGAGAATGGATAGCCAAAGTCAAGCTGTTCACCATGTAACCCTCCAAACCGTAACAACCAACGCGCGAACGCGAATGCCTCCGCAAGTGGATATGACAAACACGCCTGCAATGGTGGAGCTCAAGCTTGCCGGACTGGCAACGCATCCTGCAGTCGGCGGCAGCAGCAAGGGCAGTAATCTCGTCGGAGTCATCGCACTCGACGGCCAGTCCCTTTGTCTAGCTGCGAAGAGTGGCATATCGGAGGTAGGAGGTAGGCATTCAGGGCTGCTTATCAAGCTCTCACGAAGCTGAAGGATCCCAACTCCCACTGTACTCATTAAAGCTATGCCAAATCGCTGGTCTCTCCACCAAGCTCATGCAGAATTGAACTCCGCCTTTCAGCATGGGACAAACAGGACGCACACCCCTCCCTCAGCAAATGCCAAGACCATATCGAGCGGCAACTCAGCAACACAGTCAAACATCGCTGACCTGGCTAGCACAGCATACAGTCAACGTTACGAATCTTAAGGTCGCAAGGAGCACCCCGCGCACACTGTCCATAAGCCTTCCGATCTTGGATTGCTTGAGGATGCAATCTCCTTTCACTTGCAGTAATTCCAGGCTGGAATTCGACTGGCCTGAAACCGTTTTCCCGTCCTCGTATGCGCAGCTATGCAACCTCAGCAATTAACGAGAGGTCAGGAACAGGTTGTCATGCAGCCACTGCAAGATTTATAAGCCTACCGCTCGGACGTGCCAGTACACCGTACATGCGAAAATCTGCAACACGCGTGACGCGGCTGACCGATCCGTTATCCCACCCTCCTCGGGTCGTCCGGATATCTGTGCTGTCTCCCGCATGCCGAACACCGTACGAGTACCGTTCCCAATTGCTCAGCCAGCTCCGACACCAACGAGGTAAATTCTTGGCGATGCTGACCGCATGTCTTGTACCGCATGTCGTCATTCGGGTAC
Source organism: Friedmanniomyces simplex (assembly GCA_005059865.1). NCBI lineage: Eukaryota > Fungi > Ascomycota > Dothideomycetes > Mycosphaerellales > Teratosphaeriaceae > Friedmanniomyces > Friedmanniomyces simplex. The sequence goes on from NAJQ01000401.1 coordinate 17,528, forward strand.
CTTGACACCAATCCGTATCAGCTTGCTCGTTGAAGTTGCTCAAGCCGGTGCGTGCAGATATCTCGCCATATGGGTGGCATTCCATCCCGGGTACCCGAGCAATTGATCGAGTTCAAGCGCTCCTTCTTACTCAGTATGGTTATACCATGCAACCCCAACGCCATCATGCAGACCAGTATCTAAGCTGGTCTCTGAAGCTCCACTGTTCCAGACGTCTTATAGATATGTCTACACTGATGGGTACTATACTGAAGGATCAATACGTGCTTCCGTCTTTCTTCGTTTGGTGACTCGGGCTCTCGAGTCAGTCTGCATTAAGCCACTTTACGGAACGCTCGCTCGCTCATCAGTCTAGGGCGTCCAAATGTTGTCAGGATACACACACTTCCCTCGCCGCCGTGTTCCGACTGTCGATTGAGTCAACCGGGTGTACCGGAAGGCTCATTGCGGGTCTTCCCAAAAGTTTCCGTTGAACACGTATCCCTCACTCAATGGGTTGGCTGCTCACAGTCAGCGTCCATTGGTCAAAATGGCTCTCAGTTGAAGACCCTGTTGTCGAACGGCATCGCAAGCCCTTGAAGGAAGTCCAGGATCTAGACGCCTGAGGCACCAATGCAGGGCTCCGCAGGTACACCAAAAAGTCTGGACGTTCTGACTGTAACCTGAAGAGCGGCCATTGAGTGCCTTTCACAGCCTCATATGCAACAGCTACGCCTCTGGGACATTACGAGCCTCCATTCTTGCGACCTGGTCCTTCTCCCCCAAACGGCGGTCGTGCTTGCGAGCGAGCAATTGATCACTTAGCACCATCCTCCAGCTCACATATTCAGTCCCTTCGCAAAGATGGCACATAGCAGTAGTGCCGCCACCAACGGCGAGCGCACGACCGCAACCAAAGTCTCAATCCTTGGCAAGGACTCCATCATCGTCGACTACGGCCTCTGGCAGAAGTACGTCGCCAACGATCTACTCCACAATGTGACCTCCTCGACCTACGTGCTCATATGCGACACCAATCTCGCCAAGCTCGACTACGTACCCAACTTCCAAAGGCGCTTTGAGAGCGAGCGAAAAAGCATAGGGAAGCGGCCCGAGGACGCCCGTCTCCTCATCTACGACCGTATACGACCAGGAGAAACGAGCAAGAGCCGGCAGACTAAAGCCGAAGTGGAAGACTGGCTTCTACAGCAGGGATGCACCCGCGACACAGTCATCCTCGCTCTGGGCGGGGGAGTCATAGGCGACATGGTCGGCTTCGTGGCCGCGACGTACATGCGCGGGGTGCGCTTCTGCCAGATCCCAACGTCGTTGCTGGCGATGGTGGATAGCAGTATAGGCGGCAAGACCGCGATCGATACCCCGCTGGGCAAGAACCTGATCGGCTCGTTCTGGCAGCCGGAGAGGGTGTACATCGATCTGCAATTCCTGGAGACGTTGGACAAGAGGCAGGTGTGCAATGGTATGGCGGAGGTGGTGAAGACGGCGGCAATTTGGGATGTCGAGGAGTTTGAGCGGTTGGAGGAGGGTGCGGATGCGATTATGGCTGCGCTGGACAAGCCTGCAGGACCGGGAAGGTTCGAGGGCGTGGAGGAGACGTTCAAGCGGATTGTGCTGGGCTCGGCGAGAGTGAAGGCGGAGGTTGTGAGCGCGGACGAGAGGGAGGGAGGCTTGCGTAATATTCTGAACTTCGGGCACAGCATAGGGCATGCTTATGAAGCGCTCTTGACACCCGAGATTCTGCATGGGGAGAGCGTGGCAGTAGGTATGGTCAAGGAGGCCGAGCTGGCACGCTATCTAGGTGTCTTGGATCCTGGCGCCGTGGCCCGCTTGACAAAGGCCATTGTGTCGTATGGTCTTCCGACGAGCTTACACGACAAGCTGCTCACGAAACACACCAGCAAGAAATGCCCGCCCGAAGAGGTGCTCCTGCGAATGGCGGTGGACAAGAAGAACGCGGGCGCACAGAAGAAAGTCACCCTGCTCTCCTCGGTTGGGAAGTGCCACGAGCCTCGAGCGAGCAAAGTCGCGGACAAGGACCTCAAGATCGTGCTGTGTCCGGCTGTCATGGTTCGCCCGGGTGTCCGAAAAGACTCAAACGTGCAATGTAAGCCACCGGGCAGCAAGAGCATCTCAAATCGTGTCCTACTGCTGGCCGCTCTGGGCGAGGGCCAATGCCGCATCAGCAACTTGCTCCACAGCGACGACACGCAATTCATGCTTTCCGCCATCTCAAAGCTGGGTGGCGCGAGCTACAGCTGGGAAGACGCGGGCAACACCCTCGTCGTCACCGGCAACGGCGGCAAACTCCAGGCATCTGAAGATGAGATTTACATCGGCAACGCTGGGACAGCTTCTCGCTTCTTGACGACGGCTGTCAGCCTTGCGCAAGCGACCGACAAGGCGACAAGCACGGTGCTGACGGGCAATAAGCGCATGCAAGAGCGACCTCAAGGCCCGTTGGTCGATGCCCTTCGAAGCAATGGCGTGGAAATCGAGTACCTCAAACAAGGCTCGCAAAGTCTACCCCTTCGCATAGCAGCCGCGGGCGGCTTCGAAGGCGGCGCGATCGAGCTCACGGCGAAAGTCAGCTCGCAGTACGTCAGCAGCATCCTCATGTGCGCACCGTACGCCAAGAACCCGGTGACGCTGCGCCTGGTGGGCGATAAAGTGATCAGCCAGCCGTACATCGACATGACGATGGCGATGATGGCGTCGTTCGGCGTGCACGTTACCAGGAGCAAGACGGAGGCGAATGTGTATCATGTGCCCAAACAGCGGTACCGGAATCCGGGGGCTTATGAGGTCGAGAGCGATGCGAGTTCGGCTACGTATCCGTTGGCTGTTGCCGCTATCACGGGGACGACGTGCACGGTGCCGAATATTGGGTCTGCGTCGTTACAGGGGGATGCGAGGTTTGCGGTGGACGTGTTGCGGCCTATGGGGTGTGAGGTCCGGCAGACGGAGCACAGTACCACTGTGACAGGACCGTCCGAGGGTCAGTTGCAGGCTCTGGAAGAGGTGGACATGGAGCCCATGACTGACGCTTTCCTCACTGCGTCCGTGCTTGCTGCTGCTTGTCGGAAACCCAATGCGGCGGGTAACTGGACAACGAGGATCGTGGGTATTGCGAACCAGAGGCAGAAGGAGTGTAATCGGGTCCAGGCGATGAGGGTCGAGCTTGCGAAATTTGGCGTGGTATGTAGAGAGCTCGAGGATGGGATCGAGGTCGATGGCAGGCATGTGAGCGAGCTGAATCAGCCGAGAGACAGCATAAACTGCTATGATGACCATCGTGTCGCTATGAGTATCTCTGTATTGGGCCTAGTAGCGCCCGGCGGCACGGTGTTGGATGAACGGGAGTGCGTGGGCAAGACGTGGCCTGGGTGGTGGGACCAATTACACCGGATCTTCGGCGCGGAGCTGGAAGGCGTGGATCCGACAAGCCAGCGACAAACGAAGACGAACGGTGCCATGACGAACGGCGTGAACGGCGTACACAAGCCTCGAGAGGTGAGGAAGAGCATTTTCATCATCGGCATGCGCGGCGCGGGCAAGACGACCACGGGCGGCTGGGCGTCGCGGATCCTAGGCTGGCCGCTCATAGATCTCGATACGGAGCTCGAACGCGTGGAGGGCATGACGATCCCGCAGATGCTCAAGGACAACGACTGGGACGGTTTCCGGCGGCGAGAGCTGAATCTCCTCCACCGCGTCATGCGTGAGAAACCGGAGGGCTACGTCTTTGCGACTGGCGGCGGCGTTGTCGAGACACCCGAAGCGCGACAGCTGCTGACGGAGTGGCAGCGAGAGGGGATGGTGTTGTACGTCACGAGGGACATCAACCTTGTGATGGACTTCTTGCATATTGACAAGACGCGCCCGGCGTACGTGGAGGACATGATGGGCGTGTATCTACGCCGGAAGCCATGGTTCGAGAGCTGCAGTAACTTGCACTATCACTCGCAGACTGTGGACGAGAGTGCGGCGATCGCGGGCTGGACGAGTCCGTTGGATGATTTCACAAGGTTCTCGCGGACGATGACGGGCCGGAGCGGAGCGTTGAGCACGGTCAAGAAGAAGAGGCATAGTTTCTTTATTGCGTTGACGGCGCCGACGATCCAGGGTGTGCTGCCTGTGCTTGAGCAGGTGACGGTGGGTGTCGATGCTATCGAGCTGCGGGTGGATTTACTGGTGGATCCGAAGGTAACGGACGGTCTCCCCACTGAGGAGTTTCTGATCGAGCAGGTCGCGCTCTTGCGGTTCTCCACCACGTTACCCTTGATCTTCACCCTACGCTCTGTCTCACAGGGCGGCAGGTGGCCCGAGGAGAAGGTCAAGGAAGCACTACAGCTCTACCGCGTCGGACTGCGGATGGGTTTCGACTTTGTCGATCTGGAGCTCACGGCACGGGAAGAAGTCAAGACGTTCGTGCTCAGCCACAGGAAGATGTGCAACATCATTGCCTCGCACCACGACCCGAAGGCGCAGCTTTCGTGGGCTAAGGGGGCGGAGGAATGGCTGCCTTCCTTCGAGCAGGCGCGCGGGTACGGCGATATCATCAAGCTTATCGGTGTAGCGAACACGAGTGAGGACAATGACGACCTGAAAGCGTTCAAGAAGAGGGTGGGTGTGGATTATCCTGGCCTTCCGTTCATCGCGATGAATATGGGTGATATCGGCAAGATGAGCCGGGTGAGCAATGGTTTCATGACTCCCGTCTCGCATCCTGCGCTACCTTCGAAAGCGGCACCGGGCCAGGTGTCGGCTGCTGAGATCAGGAAGGTGCTGGGCATCGTCGGCGAGATACCGGCGAAGAAGATGTTTCTGTTCGGTACGCCGATTAGTCAGAGCAGGAGTCCGGCGCTGCATAACACACTGTTCGCGGATACTGGGCTGCCGCATGAGTATGGCTTGTTCGAGACGGACAGGGCAAAGGATATCGAGCCGCTGATCCGCAGTGCGCAGTTTGGCGGCGGGAGTGTGACGATACCGTTGAAGCTGGATGTCATGCCGCTGTTGGATCGTATTGACGAGGCGGCTAGTACCATCGGTGCCGTCAACACTATCGTGCCTAGCGAGGATGCAGCGGGCAAAACGACCCTCACAGGCTTCAACACGGACTGGCAGGGCATGGTCCTCGCCCTTCGCACCGCCGGCGCGCTCGGCTCCACAGGCCTGCTGAAGCAAGCTGGGATGGTCGTCGGGGGCGGCGGGACAGCACGAGCGGCTATCTATGCGCTGAAGGAGATGGGGTATGCTCCCATCTACCTAGTGGGCCGGAACAAGCAGAAGCTGGCCGCGCTCACGCAGAGTTTCTCCTCTGAGTACGGCATCCAGCTGCTTAGTACGGAGGAAGAAGCGCAGGCTATTTCGGCTGGTCAACACCCTGCAGTCGCTATCGGGACTATACCCGGCGACTCCCCAATCGACTCCGGTATGCGCGAGATCCTGTGCACGATCTTCGGGGCCAGCGACGAGGCGGCTGCTGCTGCGGCAGATATGACCACCAGTCCCGCAGGCAGCAAGAAAGTGCTGTTGGAGATGGCCTACAAACCCGCCGTGACGAGTCTCATGCAGCTGGCGCAGAATAGTGGATGGAAGACTGTGCCGGGGTTGGAGGCGCTGGTGGGGCAGGGCGTGCATCAGTTTCGGCTGTGGACGGGGATCACGCCGGTGTATGGGAGGGCTAGGGGGGCTGTTATGGGGAGTGTGTAGCCCTTGCGAGAGCCCAGAAACACGTTGCTTACCACATTGGGCGATGCATGGAATGAATTGTGAATGTTGGCCTCAATTGGATTGATCACGTGGTACATTTGCATTAACAAGTGGATGGACTGCCAAGAAGGCCGCTGAGCAACAGTGAAGAAGGGCTCGAAGGAATCACTTCAGTCATAGGTAGTCAGAGTGCTTCGCACGAAACTCGTAACCAGCTGACCAGGCCTACTAGCCTAGGAGTGCGCTCATAATGCTTCCCATCCTCAAACCTTCTTCCCCACACACCCCTTCACATACCGCCTAAACGCGTCCTGCGTCAAAGTCTTCCCCGCCAGCTCCCTCGCCTGCTCCACTTTCTCCGCCTGGTCCTCGTCTCTGCGCTCCTCACCCTCAGCGGCTTTCACCTTCTCCCGCTCCTCCCTCACAAACGCCGTCATCTCCCCCGACAGCCCACCAAGGTACGTAAGCACCATCTCCACCTCGCTTTCCTTCACCTCCCCGTAATCCACAGCACTCGCAACCAGTACCGCGCCATCCAAGCGTCTGAAACGAATCGTGCCGAAAGTGTCGTCCTCCGGGTCCGGATTCAAAAATAGCCCCAGCGCCAAGTTATTCGGCACGCGGACACTGTCGGAGGGCCAGCGGGTGGCTTTGAGCGGGAGGCCGAGGGCGTGAGTGACGGGACAGTCGACCCAGGGCTGGCTGTCGAAGATTTCGAGCGGGATTTTGAGGGTTGTTAGGGTGGCGAAGACGTCTGCGTGGACGGAGGAGAGGGTCAGCTTACGCTTTCGACGGGTGGGGGGATCGATATTTGCGACTTGCCTTCGGATTCTGGACGACCGACCTCCTCGCCTGTGCGTGGTGTGATGAGGACGCCGCGTCTGGTGGTGGGCTCGGTGGGTTGCGGTGGAGGTTTGTTGGCGGCTTCGGTGGGCTTGGACTTCTTCTTCCTGGACATCTTGGCGGTGGTGATGCTGAGAGGCAACTCCTTCTCGGCGGGCTGGTCCACTACCTGGTGAGAGAGCGGAGGTCAAGCTGCTGGTCTGGCGCAGTGTAGGTGCCACATCAGCAATCGATGTTTGCTGGTCTGACACCTTCCAAGAATTTGTGCTTTGACAATGGTGAAGCTCATTGTGGCCGTGGTTCACACACACTGGAGGTGCTGTGAAGTGAGCTGCATGGTTTGGCCGGTTGTAAACTTTGTATTCGTGTCCACGAATTAGGCAGGTGCGACCCGCTTACAATGCCGCCGTGACTTCCCACAGCCTGGCCCGGACGCCCATCACAAGTCGAAGGACTACAGCGCACGACGACGCGACTGCTATTCCGTGCCACGCCGACTCCATCTCCATCAGTTCCTGGAGTGGTGCCAGAGTCGATGATAGACGCCTTTCTTACATCTAGATCTCCAATGATGTCGGTCTGGATTAGCAAAAATCCAAATTCAAATTCGGCACATCCCGTTCACGCAATGCACTCGCTGTCAATCGAGGATCTTGAACGATCATACAATCCAATGAAGATATCTCGGAAGAAGGCAGACGTTGGGAACCCATCAGCTTACCTCTCCCGCTTCCGCTCGACTCTCGCCCATCCTTCGCTTAGAGGTCCCGACAGTGGACGGTCGTCGAGAAGTACGCCGAGAGACTGTATGGTGATATGTGCGGAAGGCTCCTTATATCGCATCTCATCTTAACGAATCGCAGCCTCCAGACAGTGGGTAAGGGACCCGGCAGGGAAGCCATGGCATCGAGACCGCGAAGATGGCAATTACTGATGATGCGGTGTCAATTGGGGACAGCTCTGCGAACGATCAAAACATCTTCATATTCGAGCACGTTGTCCAGAGTAAGGTGTTGTCTTGTGGAAAAAGCGAAAAGTCCCCCTAACAGACTTCAGATCGTACCTTTGCTGAATGCTGAAGGACCACGATCGTGCAACTCTCAGTGAACGACCTCGACCTTGTATGCGTATTGATCAGTCAGAATGGTAGGTTTCTTCGTTCCTGAATCGGTATTTTGCCCATGATTGTTCGAGATGGACTCAATGCTGTACGGTGTTGGTGAGGAGAAGCTTCGTGCAGAATCGCTGTAGTGGCGATGTTTGGAGGAACGCAACACGAGGGGGCTATATGCACCTCACTTTCAGCAGCTTGAGGATCGGACATACCGAGCAGTTCCTCTCTCTCACAACGTCTCCATGACATTGCCATGGCTTTCTCAACAGTGGTGTCGTATCGTACGCAATCAACATACCGCGTCAGGCATCGGTATCTTGATGAATAGCATCAGCTTCCGAAGGTTGCAGCTTAGGAGTCAAGGCAGCGATATGAGTTAGGGCTATTAAAGCTACCAGTATTGCGACATCGAGGAGTCCTGCAGACCAGGCTGCGGTCCCCGAGACCCGAATCTCAGTGCACCATATTCGATCGGTCGAAAGGCTTTCGTTCCGGTATTGAGCACACGGCTTGTCGACCGTCGGACACGACAAGCCCGGACAAAGCCTGCTGAACAGGACGGTAAGGCAGCCTTCTGTGCCCTGTATAGCTGCTCTCCGCCAAATGCTGGGTCTTACGGGAGTCGCCGCGAGCGTGATTTCATTGCCATACGTTCCGTGGTCGCTTCTGCGGGCTCTTCACCGAAAAGACACTCGAAGTTCTTCACATCAGTATGGCACCTTGGCTGTGTAGTGTACAATCAGTGGGCCAGAAGTAGTACTGGGGCCATGGAGTCCTGCCAGCTACAGAGGAAGGCGGAGGCGGAGTTGGTATGGCGTGTTCTGGTGGTGTGATTCATCTGGATGTGGAAGAGGTGGTTGTTCAATCGGCCCGAGGCGGGATCGGCAAAGGATCCGCATTGCCGAAGCTTCCGGTTGGCTTGCTCCTTCCACTTCTGTAGACGTTGGATGTGGTTCAAGTTGTCAGGCCACCTCACGCCAACAAATGGGTTTCCGTATCACCCCGCGGCTGCGACGCGTAAGTGAAGCTCACGAGACGACTCGTCCTTCCAGCGGGTCGAGGCGGAGGTCGGGGAAGGGCGCCGCTCGCAGGTGCATTGGCTACGTCACATGAACGAACTTCTTGCGACGTGCATATGAGCTTCCGCCAGCTCCGAGGAGGGTGCCTGGCCTGGCCTGGCCTGGCCTGAAGTCAATGCCTGCGGCAGCAAGAGCTTGAGGAGAGTGAGGTGAGATCCTCAATAATTCGTTTCGTGACGAGTAGGACATGACGTGAACTTCAGTCTCTCTCCATCGCCCCATCACCACCTTCCACTATCTACTCTCACACCCCGCGAGCTGCAAGGCACAACTACTACATACCTTCCCCCGCAACAGCCTCCGAGGACAGGCAGCACACCACTGAAGCACACTCACCATGGCCACCAAAGGCGCGGAAGATGCGGGAGTCAACGACACAGGCGCATCCAAGGTACCTCACGACACCACCCTCACAGCGGGGCAGGATGAATGGTCGGCATACAGCGGCACCCGCTC
>NAJQ01000402.1:0-14224 GCA_005059865.1 Friedmanniomyces simplex
ATCAGCAAGGCGTATCTAATTGGCGCTGCAGCTGCTTGACGAGGCTGCCCAGCAAATCGATCCCCATCCGGGTTCTGTCAACGATCGTAGCAACTGCAGTCTCCCTCATGCTGCTTTAGACGGGGACCATGGTGGCGCTCACGAGCGTAGAATTCTCGCTATGGGGACGGTCACCATGGCGTTGCTCTGGATCTTATCCGATCCGGGAAATCGACGCCGTGGAGCTGGAGCAAATGCTGAGCAAGACTCTGCCCTGGAATCGTCGTGGGAACGGGGAGCGCATGATGGGCACGCGGGCTTTTGCTGTAAGCACCTTCCATATAGCTAGGCGCCCTGAGTAAGAAATTCCACTGAACTTCATGTAGTATGTAGCGCTGCAGCCGAAGTGGGAAGTGGTGGCCGACAGATTTGGGATTGTGTTCCGAATGCGGAAGGCGCACCCCCTCGCAAGACGAGGTGAAAGTCACTTCGCGAGGCGGGTGAATTCGATACACGAACTCGGATGGTCGTAGAGGATGTGCAGAGGCTGTCGACCGGGACAGCTTCATTCGTACACCGCCCCGGAAGTGGTTTTGTCGAGATCCCGAAAACACCGTTCTCTGCTGTGACGTTGCAAGCGCAAACTCAAAATGAGCTCACTATTTCTTCACGAAACTTCACGCTCTTGAACTTCCCCCTTTTCACTACCATCATCTCAGCGACACAATACCATGTCGCTGGATGCTAATCAAATTTGGTGCTATCATTGCGTTACGAACCGGCAGAAATCGGTGCGTCAGATGTGGATGTTGTTTTGCGCGATGTGCTAATGGCCTCACAGTGTGACCTGGACCAGCCGCCTTGTACGAACTGCGTGAATTGGGCGCTGGCAAAGGGCAAGGCCCTTGAAGATGCGACGAGATCGTGTGTTGCGACAAGTATGACACCAGAAGAATGGGACACCCGCCACCCGGAACAGATCAGGCGTGGCAGTCAGCAACCTGACCGGTCGACGATGGACCAGTCCGCCCTGAACGTTGGTATTGTTATGGGTGTGGGCATGGGCATGATGGGGACGGGCGGCTTTATGAACCCGATGATGCTCGCGGAGGACTACGAGCGAAAGATCAACGACCTGAAGTGCGCACACGCCGACCAATCTCGCACGGGCGCGATGGCTACCTGCGATCAACCTGGACCTCACGAGCTCGAGCTCGCAAAGGCGCTCGACGAAGAGCGTCTTGCGCGCACCCTCGATAACCAGAGCCTGATGCTAAGATTGGAGGGGGCCCAGCGGCGGGCTTCAGAGGCGGAAAGCGAGCTGGAGCAACTCCGCGCTGAGCGCAGACAGCTACCCTGTCATTCCGGTAAGGAGCAGAACTGCTTGTGCCATTTGGATGTGATGCTAATTTTGACACAGATACGTCCACCTTCCATCAACCGATGTACCAGCAAGGCTACCAGCAATATAACCCGGTTTATAACCAGTCATACCCGCCTCGGTCTCAAACACAAGACCCATACGGTTTTTATGCTTGGGCCCCGCCGAACCAGCAACCGAACCAGCAACCGAACCAGCAACCAAACCAGCAAGGCGCGATGTTGCCGCCACAACCTCCTCCAGCACCCGAGGTCGACCCGGCCGAGTTCCCTGCGCTGCCGCCTCGGCTGCCATACGGATATCAAGGCCAGGCCCCGCTCACGAGGGAGGAGCGGCGGGCGATGCTGGAGGCCCAGCGTGCAGCGAACCAGCTACCCCAACCGACGTCGCCTCCTGCTCCTCCTGCTCCTCCTGCTTCTCCTGCCCCTCCTGCGCCTCCGCCTCCCACTCCCGCTCCCGCTGCACAGGATCCACCAGCTCGTCAATCTGCAACGATGTCGAGAGAGGAGCGGCGGGCGATGCTGGAGGCCATGCGTGCAGCGAACCAGCTACCCCAACCGACGCCGCCTCCCGCTCCGGCTGCACAGGATCCACCAGCTCATCAATCTGCGCCGATGTCGAGAGAGGAGCGGCGGGCGATGCTGGAGGTCCAACGAAGAGAGGCGGGCGGTATCGGAAACCAATAGTACGCAGAAAGGAGATGACACATGACGCTACGGTTGATACTGTAACTCGTGGTGGTCGAGCATGATGCAAGCATGATACCATTGCGTATCTGCTTGTCAACATACCGCAGAGTGCGCAGCTACCAAGAGTAACTAGCACGTCTACTGGGTGTGCGTTGGGCGTATATGTAGGCGTTGCTCTCATGAATACATGTATGGCAACTGATTGAAGCTCTCACGTCTTCGTTCTCTCCCTTGGTATGTTCAATGCTGGTGCCTGCTGATGAGGGTCACCAGCTTACATGGGCTTATTCGCTCACCAAAACTCTACTCAGATCGTCCTCGTTCCGGTCGTAATATTAAAGCTCTTCGTCGCGGATACTCGTTGATTGTCGAAGACGTAGGCGTCGTGCGCGACGACGTAGAGGCAAATCCACGACTGTATCCCGGCACGAGTGGTTGGATTGGACGAGGTACAAGTCTCCGACACTGTGATCTCATTCATATGCAAAACCGGAAACGAACATGGCCAGTGAACAGGTTTTGTGGATCATCTTCCGACGTCTCGAACAGAAGCGAAGCAAAGTCTACTGTGGGCGCCGGGTCAAGTGCAACTGGTAATGTCGAATGATCTGAAGACTGGTTGAAGGTCTTTTGCTCGAAGCTTTCCAGTGAACGTCACCCGCCTTTCCAGCGTTCTCAACACGCCCCGTCAGCACTTTCCCACGCCCTTTGGATCATCCTGATTCGTGTCATGGCCGTGTTTCGGCCAGTCCATGAGCAATCGTTGAATTGTAGAAGGTCTCAACAGTAATATGGCCAACTTCGGTCCGTGGTCGATCAAGCTCCCGGAGAAGCCAACGAGGCATCGGACAGAACTCCTACCTCCGGATAGAGCTCATTGTATGCGCAAATCTCCCTGTACGACGCACCAAGTTCGTCCGGATCTCGGGGCCACTTACCGGGCGGTCTGTAGAACGCCTGCAAACCGCCTTCTTGACCCGGACGGACTCGATACGCACCGGACGGCCTCTTCGCGCTCACACGAAGACCCCCAGTAGCGGTATAGTTCAGTCCGTGATGTGCGTCGTGATCCCAGTTGTGGAGAGTGTACAGTCGTGGTGTGAGGGTTGAGTTGGGTGTGTAGGAGGAAAAGGTCTTGGGAAATGTACCTTTCAAGTCGGACAGACACCCTCAGAACGGATAAAGCTCCTTGGTATCGCGATAACCTCCCGTGGCAGTCGCATGTCTGTCCGGGATGTAGTCGTTGCGCAGTCTCGGCGTCCAGAATGGGTTGCGTAGGCATTGGCGGGACTGACGGTACACGCGCACCTGAGACCGAGCAGAGCTGTTGGTTGACTGTGAACAGCTTCAATGGTCCCGTATCCACTCTTCCTGTATGCGCAGGCCGAGTGAGTGATCGAGTGTTGTTCTTGAAGGTCGGATGCAAGATGGCCATAGAAGGCGGCCAGATGGCCCGGACAGGCGCGGCTCGTGTCGGACAAAGTATTCCCCACCGGACTGCAGTCTTCTGTTATACCAGAAGTGTATCCGGTAGGTGGCAAGCTGTCCGAGGTCTGGATTCCAAGATATAACCATGTCAATGCCTGGGCGAGAGTCTGCGTAGGTGACAGCTACACGGGCCGGACAGGCGCAAACCATGTCAGATGGACATGCCACTAACGGATTGCGGTTTTCTGAAATGAGAGAAGTGCATCCGACTAGCGTAAAGTCGTCCGAGGTCTGGGTGGTAAGATATGACCATGTCAATCCCTAGGTAAGAGCGTGCGTAGGTAGCAGCTATACAATCTGGACAGGCGCGCATCGTGTCGGACAGACATGCCCTTCCCAAACTAGAGTCTTCTATCATATACGAGCTGCGTCCGGAAAGCGTCAAGTTATCCGAGACCTATTTGTCCATTTATGACCATATCGGTGTTTGGGTGAAAGTCTGCGTTAAGAGTAGCTACACGGCCCGGAGAGGCGCAAACCGGATCGGACGGACATGCCCTTGCCGGGTTGAGGTCTCGAGTCGTATTCAAAGCGTATCCGGCAACGGGTGGGCTGTCGGACACTATATCGTCGAGAAAGGAGCGTCTCAATATTTGAGTAACAGCTCTAGGCGCATAACGAGAAGTTTTCGGACGGCGGCAATCCGCACCGGATAGGCAAACCCTTGCCGGATAGTAGTGCCTGGCCGTAGTGAAGTTGTATCCGATAAGGGGCTAGCTGTCCGAGATCGTATCGTCAAAAGATGTTTGTGTCAAGATTTGGGTAAGAGCCTAGGCGTGCGATGGACAGTGTTTGGACAGCGGCAACCTGCCCCGGACAGACATTTAACTCACGGATTGCAGTCCCTAGTCATAGCAGATGTGTATCCGATAAGGGGTAAGCTGTCCGAGATTATATCGTCGAGAAAGGACTATGTCAAAATCTGGGTAGGAGTCTAGGCTCGTAACGGATACTCCTCGGACAGTGGCAACCAGCACCGGACGGATATGCAACTTACGGATTGCAGTCTCCAGTCGTAGTAGAAGTGTATCCGGCGAGGGGATAGCTATCCGATATTGCGTTGCCGAAAAACTTGGCCATGTCAGAATTCGGGTAAGAGTCACAGGCGCGTGACAGAAAGTCTTCGGACGGCGGCAATATGCACCGGACGGAGATGAACCTCACGGGTTGCAGTCCCTAGTTGTAGTAATAGCGTATCCGAAGGTAGTCTGGCTGTCCGACATCGTGTTGCTGAGATATCAGAGTCTAGATGAGAGTATGGGCGCGGTATTGACAGTGACCGGAAAGCGGCAACCTGAAAGCGGCAACCTGCACCTGACGGACGGAGGTCTTTAGAGTCAAAACACTGCCTCCAGTCAGGATAGTATGTAGGCAGGACGGATATCGGCCGTTTAAAGTTCCCGGGATAACGTACAGCAAGGTGTACTCCAGGGTCGGCTGATTCGAGTTTGGAGAACAGACGCAAAAGCAGCCGGACAGGTGTTACGCACCAAGAGGCTACAGAACGTATCTGTGAGTCTGTGGAACCCACAACTCAGGCTCATCCGAACCATGCTGTTTCGAATACAGCACCATGGTCGACACTCATCAGTTGGATTGGAGACATGATGTCACGGCGGTGGACGCCCGAACACAGACACACGCCATGGGATGCAACAACTTCGCTGAGCAGTCTGTGGTCGCATGAGCGTATGTCGGTCCGGTCGTTTGTCGTCGAGGTATGCGACCTCGGTGGCGTTCGCCCGGGTTGTGGTGAGGAAAATCCGCAGCTCGGATCGCATAGAGACGCGCGGCCCGGATATCGATGAGTGTATTGTGAGTCTGGCAAAGCGAACGGGAAATGTCTGTCCGGTTGTTTGTCATCGAGATATAAGCCTTTGAAGGATTACATGAGGGGAGGTCGGCGACATCGGACACACGCATTCCAGACCGGACAGACACTAGCATTGAGCATGTACTCGGAAACACAGGGTTCTCAAAGTCCTTTGAAGCTCACGTTTGCCCCGTTGCTCGAGGTCGGGATATGGACGTCTCCAGTCGGAAGTGGTGTACGCGGGCTCCGGTGGCAACCCGGGTACGCCCAGATTGGATCGGACAGAGACAGTACCAACGGATAGCGACGATCTTGTCGAGGAGAAAGTGGTCCGTAGAGGGAATGTTTGTCCGGGGCCTCCTTGTCGTGATATACTGGTCTCAATCGAACCCGCACAGGCTGGAGTGTAGAACTTGGCGGCTCCGGATAGGCGCGAGTCGAACCGGATAGTGACGGCACTTACGGAAGCAAGCCACCTTGCGTAGGGAATGGGTATCCGTAAGTGTGGTATCCATCCGGGACGTAGTAGTCGAGATACACCAGTCTCATATGATAGCACGCGGGCCCGACCGTGGGACTTTGGCACCCTCGGACACACGCTTTCCAAGTCGGACACAGATAGCTCTTACGGATACCAGTCGCCATGTCGAGAGTATAGATAGCCGTAGGTGTGGTGTTCGTCCGGGACGTAGCAGTCGATATAGACCAGCCTCATAGAACTGTCCACGGGTCCGACCGTGGCACTTTACCGCCCTCGGACACAAGCGTTCGAAGCCGGACAGAGATGGTTTTCACGGAAAAAAGTCGCCCGGCTGACAGCATAGATGTCCGTGAGTGTGATATTTGTCCGGTGCGTGGGAGACATGCCTTCTCTGGGGTTTGTACTAAGGGCTTCGCTGCGTATTTCGCCAGCTTCGGATACATTTGATCCAAACCGGACAGAGATGGCTCTTCCGGATACCAGTCGCCCTCTTGAGAGCGTGGATATCCGTAAGCGTGGTGTTCGTCCGGTGCGCGGGTATCGAGATATGGCTTCGTCGGGGTTGTGCTGCTGGTTTAGGCGCGAGACTGGACGGCTTCGGATGCGCGCATTTCAAATCGGACAGAGCTAGCATTGGATGGGTAGCACGAGCAAGTTTGGATCAACGGTACCCGGAATGCGCATGTCTGTCCGGAGCGTAGTGCGTGAGATATGCTTTCACCGAAGCTTGCACTGTAAGCTGTGGCGGACGATTCGTGGGCTTCGGATACGCGCATCATGGATAGGGCAGCGCTAAAACTCAATGGACAGCATGAGGAGGCTTGGGTAACCGGTATCCGGAGTGCGCATGCCTGTCCGGAATGTAGTGCGCGAGATATGTTGCCCTCGAAGTTTGCACTAAGGGATTAGGTGGACAGCTCGATGGCATCGGATACGCCCATTATAGATCGGAAAGAGCTGAGATTCGGTAGATAGCCGGAGCATGCCTGGTTCTCTGGTATCCGGAATGCGTGTGCCTGTCGGAGGTGTAGGAGAAGGGGAAGCAGAGGTGTGATATCGGTGCTTAGCGGCTTGGCACCGCGTGACTTCCCGAAGTGGATGACATGAACCAACTTTCTTTGGACGACGTTTATACACGGTACTCGATACATTTGTATCACAGCCTTCACGCGCGTTTCGACCGAATGGTGGTGTCGTCTGAGCTTTCCGCAAGACCGATTCAAAGTTATCGTATGCGATCATCCATCGAGACTTGCTTGGTGAGGTGTGCAACCACCTTCCACCTGCAATCGAACTTAAGGCAGTATCGCCCTCAAGTTTAACGTTGTCAGTCTATTTGACAGGCGGTGAATTTTTATGAAGAGGCGCTTTCACCAGCACCTCAAACATTCTAGGATACTGTGCGCATGCTAATCGTACTTCGTTACAACATGGAAACGCTTTTCGACACCGCCGAACCGATATTATCAGCGTTGGAAAGCTCAAGAGTCTTCAAAAAGCCGTGCATTAGCGAGTTACGGTGTATTGGCGCATCCGAGGAGTATACTTTTAAGCCTTATCGGAGGTGAAAGGACGATATACCATGGAAGTGACGATTGGGAGCTCCCTTCTCCGGGCTATCACTCGGAGACCCAGCAGATTCAAAGCGTCACACACAGCTACTTGGCAACTGCTTGACGCTCGGTGAATTATAGGGCCTCGACACCGTTTCGCTACACTTTCGGAATAGATCATATCGTGAGTTTTACAGAACTTCACACTTACAGTGCTCTGTTTGGTCTTCCAGTGACCTTGCATACACGCCGAGGGCCGGTTCAGAGCATGCGGTTAAGAGACGCTTTGTGATGACGGTGTTGCTCGACAATAACCATATACCAGCCTCACTGACTACTCGCCCACCCAATCACCCAAGCCAGCGCCGAGTTCCAATTGATCGCCACCTCGTTCGTGCTATAGCTATTCACATCATCCACATAACAAGTCTGCGGCGCACACCCTGCAGCACGTCGTCCGCTGGGGGGTCCGAAGCAGCCTGATTCGCACCACCGGCCATAGCGCCCGGCGGACCCTGCGGGACGCGGTCGTCGAGCTCGTGGGCGTAGAGGCGGGAGTGCACGTTTTGCGTTTGCTTCGTGCCGTAGCCGCGGATGTAGGACTGCGAGATGGCGTTGCGGCCGAGGACGTAGTCGATGCCTTGAAGTGCGGCGGAGCGGTAGGTGGAATTGCCCGTTAGGTCGGCGGCTGTTGCTACGATCTGGAGGGTTGTCAGTAAAACTCAAACTGTGGCACGAGAATGGGTACTCACCTGGATGTTGTTGAGGTTGTTGCTGTTCGAGCCCCATGGGTACTCGGTCAAGAAGACACCGTATCCATTCGAGCTGTTCTGCTGTACAGCCATAAGCATATCCGCAGCGTCAACGACCGACTGCACGATCGCGGAGTGGTTGGTGACATTGCTCGGCACAGTGGCGAGGTCAAGTTGGCCCAGAGCAGCGACAGAACCCCAGCTGAAGCCCGAGGGTAGAGAGAACAGCGTGGAGACATTCGCGGTGTGGTATGGGTTGGCCTGGAGATCGCTGAGATACTCTTGACCTCCCGTAGTCAGGTACATCTCCGCGGCAGCCCAGTAGAACTCGTCAGTGGGGTCGTTATCGTTGCAAGCCCCGCCTCCAGCGTCCCAATCGGTGCTAGGCGCGAGGATCGCTGGATGCCGCTGTGCAGCAGCATATGCGGTTTTGGCGACGGCGAGCGCCTGGGCAGCGAACGTTGCATCATACTGAGCGAAGATACGAGCGCCCATAGCGGCCGTGGCAGCTAGGTTCAGTGATGCTGTGGTTGACGGACGATGTAGCTCACGTAGCTTTGGGTCTTGCGATGGGTCGGTCGGTAGGGGTGTCCACTGATTGTCGTGCATCTTGTGATGCGCCATGCCGGACATGTCGATCATGCTTCCATTGAACAGCTGAGGTGCAGAGTTGGCCGGGACTTGCATCTTCATCATGAAATCCAACTCCCATCTGGCCTCGTCAAGTACGTCCGGTATGCCGTTGTTGCGTTCCGGTATGCGTAAAGAACCATCTCCGAGCTGGGAAGTGCCATTCTTGTTGTACCTCGTCCGTTCGTACTCCATAAGCAACTGGGCCGCGGAGATTCCGCCATTGACAACATACTTGCCTTGATCGCCAGCATCGTACCAGCCTTGAGTGACATCGAGCGTGTAGGCACAAGTCCAAGGCTCGAGGTAGGCAACGATCGAGTCATGCCCGCTCTGGCACGGTACCACCTTGTCGCCCTTGTTTGGAGCAATCTGCACGTGTCCAGCAGCGCGGGCGTACTGCGGGCCCACGAGGTTGCCGTCGATAGCTATGCCGCTGCGTTGCTGGTAAAAGAAGCGCAAGGAGTCTTGACGCAAGTCATTGTACAGAGTAGAGGAGATGCTGAAAGGGTAGCTGGTGCTGCCACCCGCGGCCAGCGTATAACCGTCCCCAGCTGATGCAAAGCCGCTAAAGTCGATGATGCTGACCGTCTGATTCGAGGCTGCGTCCAAGCCTTGATATGAGGTCTGTCCGTTG
This sequence comes from Friedmanniomyces simplex, assembly GCA_005059865.1. Taxonomy (NCBI): domain Eukaryota; kingdom Fungi; phylum Ascomycota; class Dothideomycetes; order Mycosphaerellales; family Teratosphaeriaceae; genus Friedmanniomyces; species Friedmanniomyces simplex. Next base: position 9,404 of record NAJQ01000402.1, read on the forward strand.
TAGCAGGCATCACCTGCAGCGTTGTAGAGCGTCCATGATGTCGCAGTAGACCCATTGGTCACCAGCGTGGCCATCTTGGGTCCGTTGAGAAGATAGCCAAGCTGGTTGATCTTGATGGCTGGACCGTAGGCTTGCCTCCAGGCGCTGCGGTCGATGCGCTTCATCGACACTGATCCAATGCACACCGTCGCGTCGACTGGGTTGCCTCCAAGATCAAACTCTAGACTAGCATTGGGCGCCTGGTTCGCTGGGGAGAAAGTCAAGCTGAAGGGATATGGCGAAGTCGTCAGAGCCGCATTCATGTTGAGGTTTGGGTCCAATGGCGGGTCTGGCGTTTGTACAAGGATATCGTACCCCACGGAAGAGGTCGCGGTGAAGTTCAGGGTGTAGACGTCGTTCTTCGTCTCAAGGAACATGTAGCTCGTCCGCAGGTAGCTGCTGTTGCCCGGTGGCGATGCCGGAACGTTAATGCAGTACATCCCATTCTTGATGGACCCGCTGGGGCTCGACTGCCAGCCGAGTGTGCCGTTGGCGAAGTTGCCATTCTGTATGATCTGTGGCGAGCCTGGTATCGGAGGTGGCGACACCTGTGCCGTTGCGGTGGCTATGAAAGCGGCAATGGCCGCTTGTTTGCTTTTCATATTGCTCGCGGGGATGTCGAACAGTTGAAAGAGTAGGTAGAACGTATGGAAACGGAGTAGTCGGGCTCTTATACCGAGTACCTACCTTGCTACCTTGCGAGACCAGACCCACCGCTGCCGCCTTCTACATGCTGAGACTACTGAACGTAGGAGATCCGGTAGCTGCAGTGGTGAGCCGCGTGTGGAACCAGTGCCTGCAAAAGCATGCCCGATGATGCCAGGCCGTCGGTGGATGCGGTGGATTGACAGTTGTCATGCCTGGTTGGAGACGGGACAGATGCGGAGTAGAGGCAAAGAGGCTGGAGATCCGGGCCGTGTTCCTGTCACCTTCCAGGAACGACACAAAGTGGGCCAATTCCGGGAACGAAGGTGAAAAGGGGACGGGGTGGAACAACAAATTCCCGTCTGCTTCTCCACTTCGCCACCAGTCACGCCGTCGATCTCCCATCCTTCTACACCGCATGTACACCCTCTTATGCAGTCGTCTACAGTCTCTCCAAAGGACTACGCCCTACCAGAACCACATCGACTTGTACGGCCGCTACTGTTGGTTCGGTGTCGCGGAGATCGACACACACTGCCCTCGAGACCTGCTATGGCGATGTAGGGGCTGTTAATGCTCGAACGCCGGGCTTGCTCAAGATAAGGTAGGCGAGTGCGTCCATTTTCCTTTCGTCACCCAAACTCCCCATCACTTGCACAATGCTGCTCGAAGCAAGCCTTCTGCTCTCCTCATTTCACGCAGTCTCAGCTGCCCTGCGAGCAGATGGTTCACCAGCTCAGCAGCCCTTGGTCGACGCTCTACCCTCCATCAACGTCACTTTCACACCCATCTTCAACGCCACCGCTACGTTACCCGCAATCCTCGGCATCTCCCTCTCCCTCTCCTCTCCCAACCTTCCCGCCAATGCTTCGCTCGTCGAGCTTTCCCTCGCCTTTGGCAACGTACCTTGCCAAGCCTACAACGAAACTAACCCTCTACTCGCGGCCGACGACCATGGCGTCCTCGATCTCAAGATCACCGACGACGAAGAGCACAATCTCCGGCGCTGGCTCACCTCTCGACCGACCTCCGGCGCCGTGAACCTCTCCATGACTGCCTTACCCCGAAAAGTCGACATCACTACCCCCATCGGCGCTCGTGTCGATCTCCACGAACTGAATGGTGGCCTGCTGGGCTCTGCGTTCTCTATGGTACCCTTACCAGCTCCACGTCTCAACACACCTCACGACGTGACATTCTGCTGGGACCTCTCGCGCTCACCTCCAAACACATCCTTCGCCTCGTCGCTAGGCGAAGACCTCTGCACCGAGATCACAGACAAACCTCAAGCGATCCAAGCTCTCCAATCCAGCATCTTCGCCGTCGGAACAACCATACACCGCTACCCTCCTGCCTCGCAATCACCAGAGATGTCCCAATTCGGCCTCTTCTACTTCGGCAACGCCACAGATATTCCTTTCAGTGTCGTAAAGCTTGCGGACTACATCCAAGCCCTCTTCATCAACATGTGCGGCTTCTTCGACGACTCCGATACCCGCCCTTACCGCGTCTTTCTCCGTCCCTCCTTACGAGGCTTCGGCGGCGCGGGGTTCCTCAGTTCCTTCATGCTGGAGTACTTCCCGAGTGTGAAAGTGGAGCAATGGGAGTTGGAGTGGTTGCTCGCGCACGAAATCTCGCATAATTGGCCGCTTATGGATTCCACTCCCGGTCAAACCAGCGGAGCGGATAATACGTGGTATAATGAGGGTATAGCGACGTATTACCAGATCTTCTTGCCGTATCGGTTCGGAAAGACGACGAGGGCGGGGTTTCTGCAGCAGCTGAATATGAATTTGCAGGCTTACTATACCAACCCGGTTGTCAAGATGAGTAATGAAGAAGCGGCCGAGCGGATGTGGCAGAATCCAGCAGCTCAGCGGCTACCGTATCATCGAGGTTTGATCTACTTCCTGCGAATGGACTATCTGGTGCGGCAAGCGAGTGACGGGAATCTGGGTATTGACTCTCCAGTCCTGCAATTACTCGAGCGAAAGCGCAAAGGAGAAGCTTTTGATCTCGATACCTGGAATTTGCTGGCTGGAGAAGCCACTGGTAACGCCACCCGAGCGCGGGACGAGTATTCCGACGTGGCTGCGGGAGGGTTTCTGGGCCTTCCACCTCAAACACTTTCCCATATTGGCCTCAGTGTCATCGCTACAACCCAAGAGCGATTAGAACTCGGTTTCGACACGGCATCGCTCAACAGCCGTGTCATCTCGGGCGTCGTACCCGGTTCGAGGGCCGAGGAAGCAGGCGTGAGAGATGGAGACGCGATTGTAGAGACGAGGGTCATGTACTGGCAGGTCGCAGATGACATCTCGCGGAACATGAGTCTCCGGTTGGAGAGGGAGGGAGTGGAGTTTGATGTGAGCTATTGGCCAAGGTCGAGGGAGAAGGTGCCGGGTCTGCAATCCGTCGAGACTGGAACGGTACATAGGGAGGATCTATGAAAAAGGATACCAAGCCAATGGTCTGGGTCCTCATGAAGCCAAAGGAACTGGGCCACCGTGAGACGCTTCTCAAGCCTCCAGTCTCTGCGTCAGGTCTGTCGTAGCCGACTTCTTCGCCTCAAATCTGTGCGAGCCAGCGATACAGATCCACTGTTGTCGGTAGTGTCATTGCTTGGGCGGGCGTCAGGGCTTGTCGGTATCCCAACGACATGCAAGACGGCGCAACGGTCTATTCAGGTGGCAGATGGGTTGTGAGAAATCCGAAATGCTCAGGAGAGCGCTGATCGGAGGGATCATGGCTGATAAATTGGTCGACACAGCATGATGGCGAAGCCAGAAGGAGGGAAACTCGGATGTAGTCGGAAGGCGGGAAACGACCCGAACCTTATCTCTGGATCTCCCGCCCCCCACTCTCACGCGACAGAACCTGGGGTAAAGTAAACAAGAATCAACATCGTCGTCAAGGGCTCTATACTCGCATCAATACACACTTAGAGCAGCCAGCGAAATATGGACGCCAAAGCAGCCCTCGCGGAGCTCCAGAATGTCCACCAACTCACCATCCTCGACCTCGCGTACCCCATCCTCAATCCATCCTCCCTCTCCGCCCCAAAACGCACATCAGATGCCTCAGATGGCTCCAACCAAGCCAACCTCACACCAGCTCTCCTCGTCGCAGACTTGGCGCATTACCGAGATCTCTTCAGCAAACTGCGCTTCAGCTATGTTGAGCAGGTGACCAAAGAGCGCTTCCTGCGGGCCATTACGAGCGACCCGCCAGAGTTCGTGGACGGCACCGCGAATGCTGAGCTGGGGGAGAGGCTGAAAGTCGATAAAGCTGCGCTGAAGGAAAAGAAGGAAGAAGTGCGGGTCTTGATTGGCGAGCTGGAGGAGCAGGGGAGGTCGCTGGCGGGTCGTATGTCGCAAACATCTTAACTGATGACGTGCGTGTGCTGACAAGGTGTATCCCAGGCTACGAGAACATACAACTCCACACCACCCAACTAGAAGCCCTCCCAGCAGAGATCGCACACCTGCAGGAAACCATCAGCACGCTGCAATCACAGCAAGAACCCGCATCCTCCAACCCCTCCCTCTCTTTACCTCTACAACCGACTCTCGACCTCCTCGCCGACCGCGAACAGCAGCTATACGATATCGACCACCAGATAATGCTCCTACGAGCTGCCATGCCGGCAAAGAGGATGGAGGTCGAGAATTTGCAGGACGAGCTAGCGCCGCTGCAAATGCGGAAGATGAAAGCTGTGCAGGAAGCGCAGGAGGCACGGCGGCGGCGGCAGGATGGTGCGGGGATTGGGGATGAGCTGGAGGAGAGGGGGAGGTGGTTGAGGGGTGTAGAGGCTGGGTTGAGGGGGATGCTGGAGGTGTGATTGCGGACGTTGGCGCTGGAGAAGGGGAGCGTGCAGTTGAGTAAGAAGGAGAGGAGAGAGTTGGAGTTGGAGGCGGAGGAGGCGAGGAAGGCGGGGGTGGTGCCCGGCGGGGAGATCGAGGATGTGGCGGTGGAGGAGAAGGTCGAGCAAGGGGGGGAGAGTGCGGTGGAGCAGCCGGCGGAGATGCAGGTCCCGAGGCAGGGTATGGTGTGCGGATAGCAGACCATCACCGACATCCACGAAGTGTTAGTGTGTACTTGCCGAACATCTCTACGCGCTAAGGCAGCGGCAAAAAT
>NAJQ01000402.1:14244-26610 GCA_005059865.1 Friedmanniomyces simplex
TTGCAGTATGGCGATATGGAGAGCTGTCTGGAGGCGACTGGCGCCGATGGGGTGATGAGCGCGGAGGGTAATCTGTACGACCCGTCAATTTTCGCCGCCCCGCCACCGGTGGGTGAGGAGGGCAGGGAGTACTGGCGTGGAAAGGACAGGAAGGGCGGGTATCGGGCTGATGCGGTGCTCAGACGATACATGGACATCGTTCACCAACATGTCATGGGCCGCGAGCCTCCGCAGAGAGCGCCTTTGTTCCTGCCATCCGATGGATCTGCTGCTGCTCCGGCTGTACAACCCGCAATGAACGGCGAACTCGCAAAGTTAAACGGCCATGACCCACCCGAGGAGGATGACGAGGATCAGCGACCTGCCAAGAAACAGAAGCTCTCCACGTCATCCGACGACCAAACGAACGGTACAGCTGCGATCTTGTCCAAGAAAGCACAGAAGAAGTCACAGCTCAAACACGCCAAGTCTCAGCAACACGCCAGGCCCGAGAAAGTTACCAATCCCAACCTCATCGCCATGCAAGCCCACTGCTTCCATATCCTCCGTCCACTAGTCTCCAAACATCATAATGTCCGTGACGCGCTGGCGCGGTGCAAGGCGGGCGATATCAAGGCTTACGAGAACGTGCTTACGCTGACCGAGGAGGCGGTCAAAGAGGGTCTGCTGGCATACGAGGCTAACCCTGCAGCTTTCGACATTGTCGAGGACGAAGCTTCGGGACATGGTAATGTCGTAGACTTTACCGAGGTGGCGGAGAGCAGCGACGAGGCGGTTCGTCGGTGCAAGCGTCCGTACTGGGTTTGTCAGCCCTACGTGAGGCCGCTGCCGAAGGAGGCGCTGGAGAAAGGGAGCGTGCAGTTGAGTAAGAAAGAGAGGAGGAGGTTGGAGTTGGAGGCGGAGGAGGCGAGGAAGGCGGGGGTGGTGCCCGGCGGGGAGATCGAGGATGTGGCGGTGGAGGAGAAGGTTGAGCGAGGGGGGAAGAGTGCGGTGGAACAGCCGGCGGAGATGCAGGTCCCGAGGCAGGGTATGGTGTGCGGATAGCAGACCATCACCGACATCCACGAAGTGTTAGTGTGTACTTGCCGAACATCTCTACGCGCTAAGGCAGCGGCAAAAATGCCAACCTCCGAAGTTATGTACACTTCAGTCAGGCTTGCTCATGGTATGGCTGCCGCAACGGCATAGAGCTTCGTATAGCCAGATTCATCGTCAGGAGTAGGCCTACGCTAGCGGGCATCTGACTGTCACGAGAGCGGGCCGCTTGTTTATCACAGTTTACGAGGGATGAAGCTCCGAGACTCGTGAGAGATGACGATGTTGCACGCAGGCCAATAATATTCACTCATTTGCAACGAACAGGCTCCGCGAAGTTGACAGGAGGAGCAACGCGCCAAGAACTACCGATCTACCGCCTACGTCGCAATCTTCATGCTGTAAGCCGAGACGGTGAACTTGGCGTTCTTGCCGGAGGTAGGCTCGGTGCCAGCGCCGACGCTCGTCAGGTACTGCGTGTTCGAGATGTCACCGGCTTTGACGAGGTAGGTGAAAAAGGCCTTGATGTCGCCGCTGAAGCTCGTGATCTCGGCTGTTGGGACGAAGGAGTAGACGGTCGTGGCGCCGTTGGGTCCCTTGTAGAGGTTGAAGGTGTGGCCGCCGATGGTCGTGGAGCCGACGGCCGTGGGCTTCCCGTTGGAACCTGAGAGATTGTCAGCCAGTCTTGGAGTCCGAGGTCCATGTGTGCTGACCGTAACTGCTGGAGATCGGACCAGCACCGCCGATAGCAGCTAGCCAGACCATGATCTCGTACTCGCTGGAGCCGGACGCGGAGGCCGCGGTGAACATGTCGTAGGCAACATCGGCAACGAGAGATGTGCCGGTGTAGCTCCAGTCAAACGACGACTTCATCGAGGTGATGTCTTTCAGCTGGGTGGGTTTCAGGGAGACGACGGCGTTGGGGTAGGATTTGACGCCGGAGCCGCCCGTCCAGGACCATCTGCCTCGTTCGTCAGAGTGTGCCAGGTTTCAACCGTTTGGAGCGTACGTACGTTGAGTGCCACTTGACCGTGCTCCCGCTCAGGCTGTTAACGCCGATGCATCCGCTGCCAGAGGTCGCGCCGGACTCGCCCCAGAGGTCGTTGTAGATGGTGTAGGCGCCGGTCGCGACGGAGGCATACTGGCCGCAACTATCGGCACGCTTCTCGACTGTCTTCGTGGGCGCCGCGGCGACGAGGCCAGCTGCGGAGATCGTGGCAATGACGGTGGAGAACTTCATCCTGATCAAGGTCCTTGGAACACTGTATAGGTGCCAGGGAATTGTTTGCGAGTGAATGTGCGAAAGGAAGGTCACGGCAAGTACCAGACTTGTCTTCTGCTGTAGGTAGGGAACGACGGTGGTAATGAGAAGAGAGAGATTCAAAGCATACAGAGCGTCTCGTGGGACGGCGAGTCGATGTCCTTCTGTATCGTGAAGTTCCACCAGCCAGCGTCGCTATTTCTCCGTTCCGTGTCCATGGCTTGGTAGCCGGCGTACGACATAGAGTAGTCGGGGCTACAAGCTCGGGCGCGGATGGCTTGTCATGAAACTAGCAGGGAGTTTAATGTCGAAGCGAGGGTGGTGTTTTACGATGAAACCCGGAGCATTTGTGAGGTCGACCCTGGCGTTACAGATGAGCCGGGTTTCTCCGCAGGCAAGACGGAGACGTTAGGTGACATAGTCGGGGAGTAAAGTATGTTATTGATCGTTTTACACGCAAGTAGTCGCTAAGCATAGTCCGGGCCGGACTATTCGATGCTAGTCAACGAAGCTTATACGAGGGCAGCGCATGGTGGTCGGGCTGAAGGCAACAAAGCCGCCACATGAGCGTATCTTCTTTGCTGTGCCCCTTCGCCCTTCCTTGCTGCTAAACCGACGCAGAACCTCGAGTCGACGAGGCCAGTCTCGTGTAACTCTCGTCCTTCCAGCAGTCTTCGCTGATCGCTCCGACCGCCTGAAGTACTATGCGCTCCACATAGAGCCAACAGTCCTCTGCTAGCCACCGCTGTTCTTCTCTCGCACTCGATCTTCAACAACCTCTGCGCCAGGTACCTGCGTCCCTCGACGACGCGTGACGCTCTTTCCAGGTAAGACCATCCGAAGGCGCGGTCGACCGGCGCTCGACCTCGCCGGCCCACTCGTCGATCGTCGCCTTATCCACCCCGTCACGATCGAATGCCTTCTTCGTACCCGCATATACTGCCACCGAAGCCGTTTTGATCGGCAAGCCCTCCGTTGTGAGGATTGGCTCTCCCGGGCCTGGCATGCTGTCTCTCCCGATATCACCACACAAATTCTTGTAAGCGACCACGTGCTCGAGGCCCTTGAGCTTGCTTTCCAGGATGTTGGCATGTCAGAGACTAGCTCCACCGTCTTCGAACACGATGGAGCGGATGGCGCGAGCTCGTGCCGGGATCATTCGCTGGAGACACTCGGTAGGCGTTCGGCCGAGCGAGAGCGTGTTGCTGGTGAAGGGGATGAGCGCCGCCTCCTGGTGAATCTGACGACACACTTTGAGCACGTGGAGTCATAGGCGACGCTCTCCGAGTGGCGGGAGTCCCCAGAGCTTGCAATACATGTGACGTTCGGAGTGGTCCTCCGAGAGGACGGGAGTGCCGAGTGCTTTGATGCTCTTCGCCGCTGCTTCGTCATCGGTGTCGGCTTGGCAGATGGATTGACACAAACCATCATCACATCCACCGAGCCACATGTGGAATATGTGGCCACCCATGAGGTGCTGCCATATTCGGAGGCGGATCTCGGGGGGCAAGCGGAGCAGTGGGGACTTGGCTGCGTTCTCGTTGTAGCTAAGGACACTTGTCAGCCGCAGTGATCTCGACGACCTAGCAGAGCAGTCACAGCTCCGCTACGGGTGAGATGTAGCTCGATTGTGCAAACCACACCGAAGGTTAACTTACAGTCCTCGACGCTCCTTGGCGACGACCTTCCTACTCAGCAGCTTTCTCGGTGGGCGCTGCCTCTTCGCGCCCGTCATCACGTCTGCGTGGCTTCCCGCCTGGATATCCTAGGTTCTTCGAGTCCCGAGTCTGCAGGGACACCAGCCTGCGCTCGAAGTTGTGCAGTGGAAGAGGTGGTGAGGTCGTTTGAAATCTGTTTGTGGGAAGAAAAGTGACGTCGACTAGATCGGATGATCCCGTTCGGAGTGGTCTGTGCGCATGTGAATCGGATAATAAGCAACGAAGACGCCCATCCGCTTGCGTCGTGGGAGAAGATATTGGGAGAGCTAAGACTGATTGCGTTTTCGCATTCGGAATCGCTGGCACGCAGCTTGGGAGCCTCGTGGAGAATTTTCAAGCCAGCGCAGCGTACCGCCTTGCGCCGGCGTCGATGTATGTATACCACACTCGGATCCCACCAACGCCTCCTTCTCTCGCACAACCGCTCCGCCGCTGCGTTCTGGATCAAACAGCCTGCCATGGGCTTCGAGAAAGACTGCGTAGATCTTCGTCGCCCCCGTCACGAGCGTCTTCGAGGATTACTGCCCAATAGAAGTTGCGATGAAGTCAGTTGACTCTGTTGGACTCTGCGGTGGTTTCGGATTGCCGTGAGCTCTCCCAACGAGATGCGATGCCATCACCGCATGACCGGCGGCCGACCCTCCTTGTTCCACTTCACTCGACTGCACACCCACTCGACCGCCTCCTTGACCCCAGTCCCAGTCAATGCGCTCAGCGGCAACACCCTACTATCTCGCACACTCGCGCCCTTCTCGCCCTCGAACACCTTCCTCACCAACCCTTCTTTGATCCTCACCACCTCCACGCAGTCCTCGCGATCCTGCTTGTTCGCCAGCACGAGCACCGGCACACCCTCGGTCTCCTGATTCTGCAGTACGTCCTCGAGCACGAGCTTGCACTCTCCCAGCCTCCCTTCCTCATCCCCATTGCCCTTCCCCTCGCCTAAGCTCTGAATTTCCGCATCGCCAATATCTGTACTATCGATCACGAAGACGATAGCGTGCGCGCTGCTGTAGTAACTCTGCCACAACCCTCTCAGGCTGTGCTGCCCGCCTACGTCCCAGATCCGCAAGTAGCAATTTGGGAGGTTGATCAAGCTAACATTCTGGCCTACTGTTGGTACGGTTTGCAATTTGGGGTGATGGTCCGGGCTGTATATCGCTTTGATCTGCTCTAAGAGGGTAGTCTTCCCGGCATTGTCGAGGCCGAGGAGCAGGATGGAGTACTCTTCTTTGCTGGTTGCGTGGAGGTAGAGGGATTGAAGCAGATGGTACATTGTTGGTCTCAACTACGCGGAACTCTGCCGGCATTGCGAGAAGCAGCGCTCAGAACCATTCACATATCGAGTTGCGCAAGGTGTAAGAAGCTGAGAGGTGTCGCTGTCGTCGGATTGTTGAAGCCTTAGGCCACAACAGTTTCCCCCGCGCTTGGCGCGCACCTTGCGGCGAAATCGCTGACAAGGACTTCAGCACCGCCGTCGACGACTCCGCCTTCCTCACGCAGACATACAAGATGGCACCGGCAGCAGCAGGAAAGAAGCAGAAGAAGAAGTGGTCCAAGGGCAAGGGTACGCCGTCACCAACACCGGTCCCATCACCCCGCCCCGCCCCGACTGACCACCCACCTCCCACACAGTGAAGGACAAGGCCAACCACGCCGTCATCCTCGACAAGAACACCGCCGAGAAGCTTGCCAAGGATGTGCAGTCCTACCGCCTCATCACCGTCGCCGTCCTCGTCGATCGCCTGAAGATCAACGGCTCGCTGGCACGGAAAGCGCTGGCGGATTTGGAGGAGAAGGGGACGATCAAGAAGGTTGTGGCGCATAACTCGGGGAACATCTACAGTGAGTACACACGGATGCGCGACGGGCTGGGACGGGCAGTGAAGGGGATAGCATGCTGACTTTGGATGATAGCACGAGCGGTCGGTGGAGGCGACTAGGTGCGATGAGCTGGGAGCGCTGCGTGGAGGGGTTGCGAGATGCATGGCTTGACGGCTTTTACGGCGCAGAATTCGACTTGCGTCATGAGACTCAGTAGTGAAATGGCCTGAGATCCTATGGTGGTCCCTAGGCCTCGACAATCCATCGCCTGCCTCCAGCAACGTCTTCATACATCTCTTCCACCACCTTAACCGCACGAGTGTATCGCACCGACGCTCGCCAGTCAACGCACGTCAACTCGGTTGTGCACTCGAGTTCCCGCCAATCTCGTCTGATGCGGTTCCTCATTTGCACTTGATTATGCTCAGAACTTCCTTTGAAATTGCTAGAGGAGTCGACAGAGAGCAGCTAGGTGTTCAATCTCGCTGACAATCCGCCGAGGCCTCCAGTGACGGTATACAATCTCGCGTCCTTCAACCAGCAGTTCCCGTAATCTTTCGTAGAGTTGCCGCTCATTTTGTCGGTGAATAGGGCCCCAACGCACGCAGTAGCGTTGCCACCCCAATAGTTGTACGAGGAACACGCCTCGATGCAGTCTTTGTAGGAGTAGGCGGCAATGTCGAAAAGGTCACCCGCAAATAACCCAGCAAAGCAAGATATGGAGTAGGTCTGGTTATGGCGCGTTTCATAGGACTGCTTGTCTAAGCCGGGGCAGTCGAGTGCAACGGTTGAAATCATGCTCGGTTCAGGAGCTGCGTAGTCGACGAAGAGGCCTCCGGTTGTTGTGGAAGCCGCAGGTGCGGAGATGGTGGCCGTGCTTGCGTTTCCAACAGTTATGGTTGAGGGGGGTCTCGTTGCACTAGAGAAGGGAGACATTGGTCAGCGCCAACCCACAAGACGAACGGATGCGCCGCCGTCATGCCCAGAGGAAGCTCACCAAAACACCGCGCGATCTCTCGCATCTTTCATCCCACTGCCCAGCCCGCCTGCTACAGCTGCCAAAGCGACGATGGCAAAGATCAACGCCGTGAGGAGCCAGAAAGTCACCGGTCGAAGGCCGCACAGCCTTTTGTGTGCACCGTCGATGTCCCTGTCCACCGGCTGGTAACCCGGCTGTGTTGGGAAGGGACTCTGCGCATACCCTCTTGGACTGGTCTTGACGTCGTCGTACGCTGGCGTGGGTCTGATGTTGTCGTACGCTTGCATGGGTTTGTGAGTGTTGTACGCTTGCATGCCTTCGCTCTCACGAGGCACGGCCACAGGGCCATTGGAGGGTACGACTTCCATAGTCGTCCGAACAGTCGTGTTTGGAAGCCAGTCTCCGGTTTTTTGGACCGATTTGGAGGCTCCGTTTGCGTCAGTCGGCCGGCGACGTTGAAGCGATCGAGAAGGGGACGAGAAGCGAGGTCGTATGGCAGCGATCGGGCGCAAGGCTGGAGTGCAACCTCGAGCGCATTATCGGCACGGGAGATTGGGGGCCAGATATGCAGCCAGAGCGGGCTGAGGCGGTTAATTGGGGCACGAGGCATGTGTAAGTACAGGATGAGCAGTGCCATTGGCTACCTCTAAACGTGGGCGAAGTGTGGCAGGATGCGGTGCCGTGTACGAGCCTACGAGGCAGTTCAGAGTTGTGTTGGAATCTGCGTTTGGTTGCTACATGTACATCCTACCTGTACGTACAAATGATGAATATATTGATGAAAGGTGAATCATAACCGCGTGCAAGTCCCTTCAACTCAACATCATCATAAAGATTACCCTACTTTTCTTCCAATATCGTGCATATCAAATGCGCAGTGGATGTTGTGCCCTTCGACCTGAGAAAGTCTGATCGTCGGCGGCCACATGCAGCCAAGCCGAGATGAGAGTGCGCGAGTGGCTGCAGCATCGCATAAAGAGGTCTATTGCACCAGACCTTATCGCTGCGGGGCAGTCTTGTACAACCTCACTATACGGTGGTACAAACATGAGAAGAGGGCTCGTTCGTCAACACAGGATCAGGTCAGATGAAGCGGCTCCCCCAGTCGTAATGGCGTCTTGAGTGCCCTGAGGGTCTAGCGCTCGATACTGAAGAATATGTTTAGGAACGGGTTCGCCATGCCGTTGAATGAGCGTTACCGTTGCATGTGATGCCATGGCCGCCACCTTCTTCACGGGTCAAGCGATTGCCTCTGCGCAAGCTTCGATAGACTGCTTTCCACCCTACTGACGCTTTCAACGTCCACAGATGGAATGGTATCGCGCGGGCGAGGAAGACTGCCTCCAGTATAGCCTGCCCAGCGGAGGGGAGCCTAGATACACTGCTGGAAAGCCCGGGTCGAGAGTCCAAGCCAGAACCGATCCGATATCACCGCTTCGAGCGCTTCAACTTGCCATGATAGCTTGTCGAGCCTTGCGCTCGGAGTTCCTGGCACTTTCTTCGATATGCCAAGATCAGTCGTCTCCCCCGAGTATTGAACTCCTGAGCTTAGCCAGTCCGGCGTCAAACGCTTGCCCAACGTTGAACAGCCTTGTGCTTGCTTTTGGCAACCCAGCGAAGCGGTGCAAAAGAGCCGACAATGCTAAGTGATCGGGAGAGGAGCTCGATCTCACCGACACCTGGCCGAAGCGCAAATGCACGGCGGATCGAATCGAAGTGTATTAGCGGTGTGTCGACCAGCTCTACGAGCTTCGATGTCCATACTCTGGCCAGAATCAAGTGGTGCGGAACATCGAGATCTCCAAAACGCTCCACGTACGTCTTGCTGTTGCATTTGGATTGAGAATGGCAGGTTGGCTGCCGATCACTGAACTGAAAGCCCATGTCAACGACTAGGATCTGATACGCCCAAGAAAAGCTGCGGAGTTGCTGCCGCTCTCTGCGACCTCGAGTCTATGGTTCGACGTATCGCCAAGCGTTTGTCCAGGTCCCGAGTGATTTCTCCCGCGGTCCACAAGCCGTGCTGATTGCCCAGCATGGCAGCTCGTTGAGACTCGAGGCCATCAATCCACCGGACATGATTGGGCTCAGGAACGATAACGTACGGCTGTATATCGTGTAGTCGTGTTTGAGGATGTGCCGGCGAAAACCATACGCTAGACCGCGCGCCTCTGTAATGCCAGTCTCCGGTCTGCCAGCTGTGGCCCGTAGAATACGCCGTTGGTCCGTGTCAATCCAGGGCCTGCGATAATAATAGGTCATCGCGTACGGAATTGATAAAGTCGGTATGTTTGAGAGGCTCGGCCTATTCTCGCGGGTATGCGAGGGGCGTCAAATGTCGAAGGGTAGCCCAAGGTCGAAGGATCGCCAGGTTGCCAACCTACATGGATAGCAGAACGTTGACAATGCCGGCTTGCTGTGGGAGTCATTCCAGCGAGTTGTTGAGCTTTGTACCACAATACCAGGCTATCGCGCATTGCCCTTCGGGTAGAACACATACCCATCTGCTTTTCGAATGTGACCGTCCGGGGGAGCGCCGTAAAACAGAGCGCTTGCTGCACCAAGCTGTCCTCCTCGCTTCATTGCCGTCCTGCGCGAGAGCCTCTCATACTTCACCGTGAAGACTTTTCCCCCACGCCGACATGCGTGTGTGCAAGATCCTCGGACTCGGTGTTCGGATAGTACTTGGCCGATTCACACCGGGCCATCACATCATCCGAAGCGCTGTAGCCATGAAGAGGAGATATTCTGCGTAGATCTGTCGTGGCAGGATTCCCCCCGAGCGTCCTCCTCTGAATTCGCCGCGTACGTGTTCTGCATCGCGCCACTCACGGGCTGCCTGTACAATATGAGACCGTGACCCACTGGCCGGCTGAGGTAGACTTCGTACTCGTAAATCTTCGACGAGATGAAACATGAGGCCCATAGATCCTGCGTACAGAGCCAGCTAGATGGTACTCGCTGGAGCGACACAGCTTCACCGCGCTTGGGGTGCGTATCCGACCACTTCGCGCAGTCTTTCCGGCTCCGGCAAGTGACCTTCTCGTCAACAGGGGTGTGGGAGGCGATAGATCACGGCCCGTAGCGACGACAGCGAGGCGTTCGGTCCGCTAGAAGGGCTCCTGGCGCGTACGATCCACTTTCGGCAGCGCGACAGGCGACGAACCGGAATTGGGCTCCTGATCATCTCTTCCATTGTAAAGTCTCGTACATAGCCGCTCAAACGCTATCAAAGCTCCATCACCACAAGCACAAAATCCACCATATCCAACCTCCACTCAATGCGCCACGATGAAGAACGTGTTGATAACCAAACAAACAACCATAACAGCCAGCCCATACACAGCCAACGCCAGACTCAACCGCCTCAACATCGCTCTCCGCCACTGCCGTCCCTTCATCTTACTACCCCATGCTTCCCGCCATGAGCCGCCCCCCGTAGAGCCGTCAATGGGCGAAACGGGGTTGCTCTCCTCGCCGGACGAACCCTCGTACTCCTCATCGTCTTCGTCTTTCAGCAGGCGCTGATGGTGGGGGGAGTCCGGGCTGCTGATCTTATAGTAGAACAAGCCGGGCAAGATGAAGGAGATGGAGGTTGATCCCGTGCTGCCGACATAGGCGAGGACTTTGTCGAGGCTGGACACGGTCATGGCGACGATGTAGGAGAGGATGATGATAGCCGTGGTGATGACGGCGAAGCGCAGCTCGCTCATGTCCTCCGGTTTCGGGCGGATGGGGACCTTCTGCGTGCCGTTGAGGAGGCTACTGCGGCTGGACGAGCCGGAAGCGGGCGTGAACTCATCGTTTCTGCCTTCTCTTTTGCTCAATTTAGTTTGCGGTCGCCATTTACTTACGGCGTCCACGCTTGCCCGACAAGGGTGTACTTGTAGCGGATAGCTGAACATGACCAGGACGACGATGGCGGCGCGGCCGATAGTGGAGAATACCGAAGGCGTGTACTGCGCGACGATGTTGCCCATAATGTTGTCGCCGAAGGAGAGGTATCCGGTGATGGCGACGAGAATGTAGATGCTGGCCGCCGAGCCGATGGAGGCGCTGACTACGGAGGCAGTGCGGAAGGGCCGGTTATCGGCGATTTCGTTGAGGATGGAGAACATCTACAGGCAGAGTACATGTCAGTACTGAAAGTGCCAGTCAGTGAGGGTGTAACGTACATTTTGATGGCAGGTATATGCGAACACAATGACTGGGAAGCTGGGAAGGGTGGGTATGGCGCCCTGCCACTTGACGACATTGACGTTGCCGCGCTCGGAGAGGGTATCTCCGGAGGCGAAATGGTAGACCACTAGTACGACCAGATAGGCGATCGAAACCAGTGCGATGACGGAAGTGTACTTCAAGCTGTCCAGTCTCCGGAGGAAGGATAAGGGTATCACAATGAGCCTGTCGAGTCCATTAGCACCCAGCACTTCACCTCATACCCTCCAACTCGTTTTCGGTGTACTCACATAAACGCCGTAACCCAAAAATGCCGATCAACCAAGTACACCGCCTCCCCCGGCTCTCCAAACCCTCTTACCACCCCGGGCATCAAATCTCCAATAATGATCAAGTAGCTGACCCCCACCCCAAAGCATTTCACCGCAATCGCCGCATCAAACAGCACCGCCGCATTCGGGTATGTGATCTGGCTCAGCGCAAAGAAACTCGCTGCGCCCCGGTCTAGGTACCGTGCGCATCTCGTTTGCAGATATAGCCCGAAGCCAGCCGTCAAGCCCGCCCAGAGGATGACCACTGTGCCGAGGATTATACCCATATTGGAGAGGGCATGCGGCATGGCGAGCACGCCGGCACCGACGATGGTGTTGACCAGGTTGATCACGGAGGAGGCCCATGATGCGGAGCCCGCGGTGCCGGGCTGTTTTGGGTGCGGTCGCCGGCGGGATTGTGAGGTTTGGGAGCTGGGGCGCGAGCCGTGCTCGGAGGGGGTGGAGTGGATGGCGGCGTAGGAGGCCATGGTGGGTCGGGTGCTCTTGCGGCGCAGGGATGTCTGGTGGGTAGCGTTGGAGGTTGGGGTTATCGGGGCGGCATTGGGTGTCTGTGAAGGTGAGCGCTATGCAACGGGCGGTGCGCGAGGGGAGGCAGTTGGTCCTGGGCTGCCTGGTGAGGTGTAGTGTAAGTGAGGTGAGAGTTCTCCAGCCAACATGAACAGTTGAGAGATGGGGATGAACGGCACATGTCAATCCGAGATGGAGCCGAGGAAGTTTGTCATACCACGCGTCTCAAGCACAATCTACTGTACAACCCCAAACAGCATGTGAGCGCCGTACACGGAGCGACGGAGGATGGCAAACTCGAAGCAGACGGCAGCGGACATTCTCGCTCTTCTGGAAGAGCGTCTGCGCCGTGTCAACTACGTCCTGAACGGCGACGGCGAGGCACGCGACAATGCGCCTTCACAACCGACCGGCTCGGCGACAGCGCGTCTACGAGCACTCCAGCGCACCCTCGCTCAGCTTCGCTCCCGCTCACCAGCTGCCGCGGAAGTACTCGCCCTCCAGAAAGCACATCCGTCCCTCTTCCACCCA